>VDFB02324727.1:0-12202 GCA_007258455.2 Sequoia sempervirens
CCATGTGATCTTTGACTTGTCACATCAAGTCACATGTGAAATCTAACTCTCTCCTAATCTTCATTAATCAATCTAATCAAGTGCTTGCACAATCCTAATCACTTAATTGAGTCAACCCTCTTAAATGCCTTTCTTTTTTGACAAGGCATCTCCCTTCCCTATGTGAATTTTTAATTCACCTTTTAATCCCCCAATGCATTTAAGGAATTTTAAATTCCTTCCCTCTTCCCCATGAGAATATTTGAGGAATTTTTAATTCCCCACTTGTCCTCTCCCACATGGGGACAAGTACCTCCTTTATGAGGAGATCTTGTCCAATCCCAAGGTACTTTTTACCCCTCTCCATGTCATGTCCTTTTCCCTCCACCTCATGTCCACTTCACCTTTTAGGGCTATCTCACATGCCACATGTCAAGAGGTGAGGGCTTGTGAGTTCTCAACTCACCTTGGCCCTACATCTTGATATTTGGTGGCTCAATCTCAACCGTCCATTTTCCCTAGGATTTCCCAAAATCCTCTATAAACACCCCCTCTTTCTCTCAAATTCTAGAGATCATTTGTGCTAGCCAAACTCTTGCAGTTTTGTTTCTCAACCCACACTTTAGCCATTTTCATATGTTTCCCAAGCATCATTTGTATCTCTACATCTCACATCTTTGTGCCATCCAAGGAGCATACACATCAAAAGATCGGCGGCCAACCATGGGATTGACTAACGAAGGTATAAGGTTCCATTTCGTTGCTTTTATCTTGTTTTGTTTCCAACTTAGGCTAATCTTGAGGTGTAGGTTGTTTTAAGTTGTTTATTTGCACTCTTTCACTTGTCGCTTGATTTCTAACACTCCACATTCGACCTATCATAGATTGGATTTAGGAAATCCTAATAATAGATTCTTATTTTGCCTAAATTGCTTTAAATTGTTTTTTTTAACTTTTATTGGGAAAATTGGGGTTAATTGAGAATATAAGTCTTCTAGATGTAATTTCTTAAAAGGGAGTTAATTTTCATGATGGTTTCATATTTCGAGTAAACTAGGGTTGTGCACATGGTTCAATTTGATTTTAGACACTTGATTCTATGAACAAGATTGTGATGTGTATTGTTATATGTTTGGTATTTGAAGTTAGAATATGTGCACCTTTTCTACCTTAGTTAGTGGAATTAGTTTCCTTGTGTTATGATTAGGGGAGTGGCTCTTTATGAGGGCTGACACACAAAAGTGGTGCCAGGGTAACTCATGTAGAGTTAGCTAATCAGTGAAAACTAAAACAACATCTTAGGTAGTCTAAAATCTTTAATTACACTAATAAGCCTCACTCATGGACACAAGGGCATAAGCCTCACTCATGGACACAAGGGCTTGTTTTAGACTTGCAAATAAGTCAAGAAGTCCTAGAATGAAAAAATTGGTATCTAGTCAATATGAAAGATATTCAATTCTACAACAGATTGCATGTGGGGCCAGGTTTCATAAGAGGTTACCAAGGTAACCCAAGATGGGGGCCGAAACCTAGGAAGAAATGCCCGGGTAACCTATGCAACATTGTGATGACACTCCACCTGTAATAACAGTATTTTTGTGAACTTAGTGTATTTGATCTTTTAGTTCTGGAAGCAATGTAACCATTAAGTTAAGTTGGTACTTGTATAGTTTTGTTTTTTATTTTATTTGTGTCTAGGGTTTGTAGGTTATGTCTAGGGAACCTTTTTACTATCTCCTAGCATGGTGGGTGGGCCTATGGGTACCACATGGTTGGGTGGAATGTGTGCCTTACTCTGTTGGGTCCCCAGTTCTTGTTCATGGCAATGAGCACTTCTTGGATGAAGAGCTTGTATGTGAAGTGTACTTTCTCATTTGTATCAGTGGAAATTTATTCATGTATCACTCCTCATTTGTAATTGGGGAGAACCTTTGTAATATGTAATTGTACACTTTTATATGACCTACCTCATTTAGAAATGAGTAATGTAAATGTAATTATAAATGCAATGTAAGAAAAAATCTTATTTGTTCTTTATATCTTTAATGATGTAATTTATTTGTTATTGAATGTATGATCTTAAGTTTATGAAAAATTAAACACATGCTATGTTAATTACTTTTTTCATCTATGGGATTTTAATTTAGTGTGTCGTCATGTATCTTAGGGAATGTTTGCATTAGTGAAGATTATATTTACACTTTAAAAAAAAAAAATATTACACTATCATAGTCTATGCAGCATTCTTTAGGTTACAAGATGAGGCATTATAGCTAGAGGACCAAGACATTTTCTTTTCTCAAGAGGTTTTAGCTTTAGATTCAGTAATTTCCATAAACAACAATTTTGTAAAGACTACAATGATTCTTTGTATCTTTATTTTTCTATACAACAATATTATCATTTTGTATCTTTCATTTATTTTAGAAATATTTATTCTTTTGCTTGGAATAATTTTTTTCACCTCTCTTAGTCTCTTCATCCACATAATATGCTTGGGCATGTGATTCATCCAAGTTCTTTGGCTTCATGGTAACCACCCTCCCTTAAATGTGGGTATGAATCCCTCTAAGATACTTCTTGAGCATGCCCTTCTCATCCAAATCCATGCAATTCAACATGGCTTCTCATCCAAATCCATGCCATTCAACATGGCTTGCCTTCAAACTCTATAGTATAATACTACACACATTGCCTATTTGTTTGTCTATAATACATTTATTTAACATTCCTCTTTTCACATTTAATTATGTAGTTATCCCACCATACAAGAGAGTGACATTTGATTTTAAGGAAAGAAAAAGATACTTTTTTGTGCCCCATCAACTTTATACACAACAAAACATAATTCCATTTCTTTAATCCACAGTTCCAACATTTCAACATTAATTTACCCATCTAAAGTTTTAATTGGTTTATTTTTTCCCTTTTAAATCTTCAAATGGCTCTTTCAAGAAATCTTCACTTTTTATATCTTATTCATCTCCAATGCTCTTATTTCTTGGCAAAAGCTTTCACCAACTCATAGACAAAAGATTGTTCTTTTACCATTTTTAATAATATTTATTTGTGCTTTGTCATGTATTCTTGTTGTTGGACCAACTATTGTTGATTTTTTTGTCACATATTTCATATTACTTTCCAATGCAATCACCCATGCATGCAACTCCTCCATTTGGGATTTCTTTGTTGTAGTAATTGTCAAACAAAAAATACACTTCCACAACCCACAAAGATCAAACTGTTTCCTTACAAGAATGATTCATACTCTAACTTAAACAAGAATTTAAGAACTACAAAAACTAGCACTTGCAGCTGGGGGAGCTGCAAGGAATACACCGATAGTTTTTATAATTTGTTGAGCATTGTTGAGCCCGTGTTTGCTGCTAAATCTAGAAATGTTTGCAGCTATTGATATCTAAAGATTTTATGTGGCATATCTTTCATAGTGAAACTAGTTTTTTAAAGTATATGAAAAAAAATTGCAAATATATGTAGACAATGGTCTTCTGTACAAATTACAAGTATATGAAACAAATTACAAATATCTTTGTTTATGAGACAATGGAGGCAACACTTTTTACATAGTATATTTGTGGGCAATAGTAAACTATGGATAGAAGGTTGGATCTGTGTGATAGATTGTTTTTGAAAACAGTATCATTAATATAAGTATCATTATACATTCCAAAACATGAAAACAATTATAGTGGAATTTGCTTCAAGGCTCTCTCTCTTGAGCTGGTGGTTGTGATCCATGTGACTTCCTTATCTATGCTTTTACTATAATGGCATATTGCATTCACAAACTACTCAATGCAGTGGCATTCCTTAATGTTAACTGATACTAATTATGTTTTGCATTATATTTCTAACCAAAAAAGGAATCAGTCCATATCTACAAATATCAAAGTATAACTTTCCTTGAGCGAGCTAAAGGAAGTCATCCACCCAGTTCAAACTACCAAAAATTGTGCACAAGTTGCTATCATGTTCATATCATCAAAAGTATAAAAGAAAATATTATAGAAGTTAGAAATTATGCACAAGTTGCTATCATGTTCAACTCATCAAAAGTATAAAAGAAAATATTATATAGAAGCTTATTTTCTGGATATACCTTAATGTTATTACTTCCAAAAACTTTGAGTCAATTTGAAAAATGACGCAGCAAATGAAACCAGCATAGACCATTGAAAAAACATTTGATGTTTGGAAAAAAAGGGAATAACAACATGATGTAGTAAGTAAATATGTATGATTTATATAATATGTTCAAAATATTTCAAAAGTCAGATCGTGAACCAGAAAGCTACATACAAGTTCTTGCAGTACAATTAAAAATGAATGAGATAAAATGCAAGCTAGAAAATTACAAAGGAAGATAATTGGTTATTAGGGATATCTGCTCAAGTATATGAAGCATAATAGCTCAAACGTTTACACTTCCAAGCAACCCATAATAGAAATGTTTTATAGTCTAGTTATACAGACTCTTTTGACTAATTGTACAACACATGCTATTTATCCTCTTGAACATTTTATGCTACCATGTTTTATGATCCTCTTTTCTTTTCTTCTTGAATATTGTATACAATCCTCTTCACAAAATTTATGAGAGAAACAGGATAGATCTTTATAGCCTCCTTGTTTTTTGTACAGTAAGTAAGCAAATTCAACCATATAAAAATAAATTAGCAAATTCAATGGTCACATCTAGAAAAATGATATCATTGGTTTACCTCTAGCATATTCCTTGTTACATGCATATGAATAAATTCTAGGTCACCATGAAATCCTTGGATGTGAAACAAACAAGGTTTTTTCCCTTTATCTACATCTAGGATCTAACTTCAATGAAATGTTCAATTGAGATTTAATGGTTGAGCTTTTTTATATCCTCAATTAAAGGTTAACTAGTTTGCCCCTAATCTTATTGGTTTATCCAAAGACTCCTTTGTATTAGGAGACCGTCAATGACATTGAATTCATACTTTTGGCCCTACTTCTTTCCATTGTTTATCTTGGCTATTTTGATCAGAGACTGGACTTTTTCTTACCCTATAGTGAGTGAGGGGTTGGGATAGCAGGCAGTTGGTGATTTTAAAGTAATACAAACAAGGATCACCCAGAAGATCACAAACCCTCTTTAGGATTTAGAAGTTGCTCCTTAGTTGTGCGAGGAATCTCCCTAGCCTTTAATAAGAGTAGGTAAGACTAGAGGACGATTCACAAGACTAAAATTGAGGAATGACTTATCTTTAGAGGAATTTGAAATTTCTAAGTAATTCCCTACCTACTCATCTTTCAATTTCACATTTGTGAATATAAGTGACCATTCGATTTGCCTTAGGTCTACTCCATACCTCTAGCAATTTAGGCTCATAGATCTGTGACATGATAAAAAATAACTTATAAGAGAAATTTCCCCCCTAAAATATGACTCTTTGGCAGTATCCATTGACAGCAGATTTAGGCATACCAAATTGATAGCTAAATCAGAGCTTTGAACTGTACAAGATTTGTTTGCAGTTTCTAATATTTCTTGTATGTTGGATCTATTACTAATAGATTCTAGAACAATTCCAAGGAAGGAAAAAGAACTCTAAAGATAGTTTTCACCATTTGAAGAGTTGGAAAGAAGGTTTTAAAAACTTTCAAGAAAATGAAATTGGTAAATCAACCTATGCCAACATCTTCCAGCTTCTGTCAAAATGGGAACTTTGAAACAGTGTATGGACATCACCAAATCATAATGGATAGAGATATTTTTATCAAATAATATGGTTGCAAGTTTGACAAATATAACAAACAAACAAAGCATAAGGACTATCTGCCAAACACCACAAGCATGAGATCTGCACAAAATAGATTCATTGAAAGGTCATGGAAGAGATATTAAGATTGTTGTCTCTAAATGCAAATGTCATCCGTTGTGTCAATGCAATAAATAATTTAAGGTTCGAGTAGGTTTTCCTATCATAACTACCTGCAAATTTTTAATAGCATCTGTTGATCCTATATATCTCATCATAGGTGCTCTTAGCGATACATTGGGATATGTAATTAGTGAAGCACAAAGAGGAAGCACATAGAAATGAAAGGACTTTGTATGTAAATAACCAAATGCCTATTTTGAAGAATGGCTATGCGAAAGGAGCATTGGGACAATATAAAACTTCTTATGAACAAAGAAAGACACAAGATTCAATAGAAAATAATAAAGAGATACTCATGGTTCAAAAAGGTCACATGCATTTTGGAAAAAGGATTGATTATAATTATTGAGGAGATCTGAATTTGGGTTTCAATTGCATTTCTATTAAAAAAATATTATGAAATAATTAGGCAATAACGTGATTGAAGAAAAGGGTAACTTTCATGAAAATCCAAGCTTGGAAGATTGCCTTGGACTTTGGGTGGGCTGACTTTGCAGAGAGCCCATTTATGGTTTTTTTACTGTTTTCTTGAGGAGCAGGGGAGTGCGTGAAGGGTAGCGACATCCTCTGAGTTTCATGTTTTAGACAACGGTTGGGGAGACTCAAAGGACCTTTCAAACCCATCCCGAAGCACCACTAGATGTCCACGAGAACCCAAAAATCTTGGGGAGGCAAGCTATCTCTCCCCTATTATTTAAACCAGAAAACTAACAAAAGACTACCATTTCACCCTCACTCAGTCATTGCTTTTTCTATTTCACAAAAAATGTATTCTACTACACCCTTCTACAGGAAGACCATTTATAGTTCTTCAATATTTTCTCTATTTTGGATTTTAGGCATTTTATGTTTTCTAAGATGAAAACATCCTTACCTTGATGTATCTGTAGCCTTTTTTTTTTTTCCCAAGTCAAATAACTTCACAGCTTGTTATAATCATTCTTCAAACTATTTCTGGTAACATTATGTTTTCTTTCATTTGAGCAAGGTCGAAAGCCATTTTAACAACCTTTGAAGCAGAGGAACTTGCAGTTATGGTGATTCAATTCTTTTTGGAGTGTCAACTTCATTATCTTTTCAGCCTTATGAAAGAATGCCTGGCTAAAATTGTGAGATTTTTTATAGATGAACAATAGCTTGCCAGCTTGAAGAGGATTTCTTTTTCTCTTCGTCATAGGTTATTTACATTTTCTTAAGCTAAATTTACTTCTTGATTGTTTCCATGCACTCAATTGTATTATTTAAGAGAATTGACAGGAGGGCAAGTGAACAAATTTCTTGTTTTCTAAGCATGCAAAATGTATTAGAAAGTTGTCATACCATAGCCACAGTTTGTGCTGTTTGTGTTTTGTGGTATATATATCTATGCTAGAAGTTCTTTTTAAAGGAAGGTTGTTCTAAAAGAGAGGCTACTATCCCTTACTATGGTAGGACTATAGGTGCTTTGATAGAATCCATTGGAAAACAGTTTTAAATAATGCAATCCTTTGCATGTTCTAGCCATTGATTCTGGAACCTAAAGCATTTCACATATCTAACCCTTTGTTTCTATCAATCATTAATTTGGAGTCTTTATTGGAAGACTCCTAGCCACTACTGTCGATTTGGCTCATTGATACTTCATCGCTGGTGAGCTGGAGCATTTTTCCTTCATTGTCAGTTTGATTTTGGGCATGATTTTTGATTTTTATATCTTCCAAAAGAGGGAACTCAAAGCTACGTCTTCTTGCATGAGAGGATAAAAGAAAAGAAGCAACACAGCATAAGAAAAAGAGGGCGGGTAGAGGCTGACAGAGCTTTTCCATCCAATTATCTACTTTACGGGTTCTTAGAAGACCTAGGGATTTGTTAGTATTATCTATTTTGCAGGGCCTTCAATGGCAAGCAGGTTTGGTCGAGCTCTTCTTTGACGTATGAAAAGCTTGTACCTTATGACATTCAAATCATTCTTCAAACCGTTTTTAGAAAAATATTTGTGTCTATTTTTACATAAAGCTTGCAGAGTTTGATGTCGGGAAAGAGACAAGAAACAGACAAAAAAAAAGAAAAAGAAAGACAAAGGTGGGGCACACCTGGTCTATTCCTGAAAGGCCCTTCGTGGAGGTTTTATTGCTGTCGCTTGCCCAAGAACCTGGACCCACTTGCTAGTGACTTTTTCTTCTGAGCTTCGTGTCCTTCCGATTTTCTAGAAACCCCTTGTTGTTTCTGAAAAACCCCCCTTTTGTTCACTGTTCTTCATTCCTAATGTGTTGTGCCTTTGTTCCTTGCGGTGCCTCCATTCCTCTGTTCTTGTTCTGTTCCCTCTTCGTGTTCTCTGTTCTGAAACGAAAATGAAATTAAAGCATATTGAAAGCTGCAGACACGCTATTTAAGGTAATGTCCAATGTGGACGGAAAAGGAAAATTGGGAGGGAAATAAAAAAATTATTTTAGAGAATTTTTTTTTATTGTCTTAATTTAAGATAACATTAATATTTTGATTAGTTTTGTCTTAAATAAATGTCTTAATGGGGGGCTCTATGTAGTATTGTAACTTTGACTAATTACATAATAAATAATATAATATAATATATAAATATATAATAATATAATATAATATATGTATATAATACAATATATAATTCAATATATAATATTGTATATATAATATAATATTCTATATATAATATGATATATATAAAGTTATTAGATAGCTAAGGTCAAGATGGGTTTTTTTCTTTTTTGTATTGAAAGTACACAAATTACAAAGAGGTTGCAGTATTAAACTAAAGAAAAAGCACGAAGAGACGAACCAGCAACAACTAAAACAACTTCAACAGTTACAAGACAGCAATAGATGACAACAGCTGTATAAACAGTAGTGAAAACTAAACACAAAAACTACAGCAGACTAAAAACAGTCCCAACAGGGAATACATCAATCAAAATTAACAACTACAGTAGGAAAAAACATGACAATAGCAGCTGAATCCGATACGAACAATCATGAACATTCAAATGAAAATATTTGAAGTATTTATTAAGTACAGCTTTGAAAAGATGTTTGCAAAGACTACAGCAGAAACTAACGAAACTGGAACATAAAAAACCATGTATAAGACGTGAAAAATCATAAATGAAGAGATATGTAGAAACTACCCCTTTTCCAATCATCTTCCGGGTAGAAAAGAGAATGATGCCTAATGTCCGAAGTGGGAAGTCTAAATCATTGCTATGTGGCTTACCATGAAGATTCCTTTCATGCTATCAGTGAAAGTTGTGCACCATCATCTATCAAGTTCAACATTACATCCAGAAAATCCTTTTGTCCCAACGGACTCCATAATAGAGTTGTGCCTTTGTAGGAAAGTGCGCTTATAACTGAATTGATTGTCCTGCTTGCGAAGCTCTGGTCATTGTTCTTTAGTACTTCTCTTGCCATGGATTCAGATGTCACAACCAATGTTTTCTCATTCCAAGATTCATGATCATGAGAGGTCCATATTTCTGTGCAAGGAGGAAAAGAGATTGGTGGGGTTTGTTCCCAAGCTGAAACATGTATCACAAGGAGAGATTGGTGGAGTTCGTAGTGGCCAGTATGGAAGCTCTGGATGCCTTAGCTTGCTGAGTATCATGACTCGACCAGATGACTTTTCCTTGCAAATCAGATACAGTGAGATAACCAGATGTAGAGAGAGAGAAAACACCAGGCATGTTTCTGATGGGAGTTTCCCTGTTAGCCAACCAAATGATGGTTTGTCAGAGATGTGGGCATACCAGATGCCAAAATACCAGTTGGTCGTTCCGTTGGGACAAAAGGATTTTCTGGATGTAATCTTGAACTTGATAGATGATGGTGCACAACTTACACTGGACAGCATGAAAGGAATCTTCATGGTAACGACAAACTCTTCTTACTCTTCTTCTTCAGGAAAATGATAGGTATCACAAGGAGAACTCCTGCAGCTACAGAGTATGATGAGGATGCAACAGTGATTGAATCCATGATAAACTAGTACCAGTAAAGCATCCACTGAATTGGTGCTCTCAATTCGTATGTGAAACAGAAACCTTTCAGTGAAGTTGTGCTCAAATGGGTATTTAGAGTAAGAACATTCAGTGAAATTTGGCTCAAATGGGAATGGGCGAGAATTCATCCGATAAATATGTGATCAAGTACGTATATCATCGAATGCTATACGTGTGGATGACGTTGTTGATAGGTAAGAAACAACTTAAGTCAATACATGTGGGCAGGAAAAAAATGCGGGATAAATCATTTTTTTTTTAAAGTGAAGAATCGGGAGACTTTTAAAGTCTAATAATTTACATTATTCAATTATAATTATCTTATGCATGAGATTGATTGTCTTATAATCTCATTTTTATTGATCAAAACTTATCTGCAACCATTGAATATACTGTTTAAGAATAGTTCATTTAAACAATTCTTTAATGATTTGCTTAAATCTTTGACTCCAAACCAAAAATAAATGTTTTAAGAAATCATATAGTCAAAATTTTAAAAGAAAATACTTACTGCATGCTTAGTTTTAAAATAAATCATATATATATATATGGAGTAAATTCATTCCATAGATCTTTGAGTGTGAGAGCTTGGAGGCTAGACACTATAACCAAGAAAGATCATAAACAAGAATGGAAGAACTTGTTCCACCCATAAGTAAATATTTCATAATAGCCTCATTAGACCATACATCTCTCTTGGTATATCCAGATAATAGGTAAAAACATAGACTTAAACATTCTAAAGCTATGAAGATAGTTGCTAAGTTCTATCTACAAGTAATTATCTTATCAATATTCCTAGTTTGATGGTAAATTTTAAATAACATATATATTGCTTGTTATTTTGAGTAGGTTTGATTTTATTTGAATTGTAAAATAGAAAATAAAATGTAGCCAATGTTTGTGCAAGCACTAGATAAAACTATGAACTCCATTAACTATACTATTTCGTCACAATTACTTTCTATTTTAAGGACCTCTATTTGAAGTTTACAAATTTTAACTACAATTTTGAAATTAAACTAAAATGAAACAAAAACTTGGTCAAATATTAAGCTTAGATAAAAATTGAATCCTCCATATAAAAAATAAGTCTATGTAAATTCATATGAAAGAATACAGCATAGGCAAATTCACCACTAGCAATTCATCAACTGAAAATTTAGGGCCAACAATTCATCACATGAAAATTCACTACCATGACAATTCACTGTGTGAAAAATTAATTGCATGAATTTTTGGTGGTTAATTTTTTAGGGCCGTGAATTATTGGTGATGATAAAATTTCCCACAATGAATTGCTGAAGGTAAATTTTCCTAGAGCCAAAGAGTACATATCACCTACAAAATTTGTAGATACAACATATCTGCAACACATGCAATTTTTAAAGCCTTAAATTAAAACTATAAATATCTATTGATAGATGAGTTATAGATAGTTGAGTAAAGTTTTATTATACAAATATAAATACATATAGAGAAATGAATTTTATAGGAGATAATGTCAAAGACCTCACATAAGTAATAAGCATGTTCCCCATCTATTCTATTTGGATTAGATTTGAAAAGAGAACATGCAATGTTAAAATTAGATAGTTGAGTAAAGTTTAATTATATGAATATAAATACATATAGCAAAAAATAAATATTAAGCATGTTCCCCATCTATTCTATTTAGGCTAGATTTGAAAAGAGAACACGCAATTTTATCTTATTTTAAAGCATATATGTAAGAGAAGATGAAAAAAAAAATGCTTAGAAGTTTAGTAAATGATTTGCAAACTTAATGGAATGATAAAAGACTTTGTTTATTGTCCGATTGAATGCAAGTGCTCGAACTTTATGTATTTTTCTAAATATTAAATAAATAAAATAAAAATTCTTCCACATGTTCAATATTTTATCTATTTGAATATGTATAAAGCCCAAACAATGACATGTTCATAAAGAAGAACAGAGATTTTAATATTTTATTTAATATTTTTTATACGTACTTTCTATCAATATAATTTATATAAGTTTTTGATATTGGGGAAAACAGATTTTGAAGGGATCCGGAACCCTTTACAACCAAAAAGCCAAACTGCTAAAAAAAGCCAAAAAGACCAAACTGCAGAAAAGACAGCCTGCAGTCAACAAAAAACCAGCTCCCAAACAAACACCACATAGATTTTAACAAATCCAGAACATTTCATTTTTACATAAAAATACTACAATTGACTCTTCTTCAATATCATCTAATTCTAGAATACAAAGTAAATTATAATATACAAT
>VDFB02324727.1:15233-40145 GCA_007258455.2 Sequoia sempervirens
TTTACTGTTTTCCGTCGGTATTGGTTACCGCAGATTGTATATTTTTCGTCACTTCTTTTACCGTTTTAAATCAACTAAGCTCGTACATCATTTTTGTCATTTTTCGGCTTGCTTTTCTCCCAAGCAAACAAATACAAAAGGCTAAAATTCCCAATTAGAATAGAAAGCTTTATCAACCGTATCTGGACACACTAAACTCTATCCACCTCGCTTGATCCGGCCTGCGAACTACGGACTAGCTGCTGAAAGTTTGAGGGAGGTAGCTGGGGCCACTAAAACAAGGGCTAACATAGCAAGGCAGAGCTTCTTATTATTAGTTAGCGGAGCCAATAAGAGGGCGTGGGGCCCCAGATAAAGCTGGCAGACCTCCTCGCACAGCGAAAATAGCGGTCGACCAACGCTGTTTCCACAAACGACGCCACAAACAGCTCCCCATTTTGTGCTTTCCGATTGAAAAAACTAAATTAAAAAAATACAACAATTATTCAGGCAAGTTCGACCCTGACTGCGGTTAAGATAGGGTTGGCTTAGAACTAACCGTATGGTGTTAAATGTAAAGATAAAATGTTGATGCAGTTGTTGTTCTGTACGTGTGTATCGTACCTACCCATATAATTTAGAGGTCATGTCAAAATGAAAATTCATGCGCCAAAACCTCTGAATAAGTGTTGTAGCGACATACGCTTTCGATGTAGAATATGGAGGCCCTCTGCTTTTTCTTCAAAACGTACATCTACTTGAAATCAGGCGCCATTTTTTAGCTAAAGAATTATACAACTTGCTCTCTGAATATTTTTTATCCGAATTTTCTTATGGTACTAAAGAAAGCCCCCATAGTCATTAAATAGACCTGCTCACTTGGGTGCATAAAAATAGAACCGAATTGCTTAAAGGTTCGAGCCATTTGCAGAAAACAGAGATTGCCTTAAAATATATGCTCAACTGGAAATTTTGAAAAATGAACATGTATTTTGCATCCATAGCACAAGGAAAATATAAATTAGAAATCCATACGCATATACCTTCAAGAATCCATGTGAATTATCCTAATTTAAGAATATATGCTTTGTTCAAATCTTACAAAATAGGGCTAGGGTGGTTGCAACACATATTTGTCACTAAATACTTAAATAATTTACACCTAGGCTAAGTTCAAAGCTTACAGAAGAGGCCTCTTACAGACTAGGCCTCTGCATGCATATTTTTTGTGAAGATGGCGCAACAGCTATTGCATTTATTGCATCAGCAGTAGCCACAAAAAACTCTTCAATACCAACACACTTTATGGGTGTGGCTTAACCAACACACTCTAAGCGTTGACCGCTTAGATGGCTGGTGTGGGGCCCTCTAAACCTGTTCCGTTCACTGTTCGTCATCGCTGTTAACTCTCGTCCTCCGTTACTCCAGCACAAAGTTCAATTTTTAAAAGTTGTTTCTCCCGCCCGTAAGATCTCCATTACTCCCGCACAAAGTTCAATTTTTAAAATTTGTTTCTCCCGCCCGTAAAATCTCCATATGTAGGTTTTTGACCTGAACAATTTTCATTTGCGCGTCTGCCCCTGACTTGTCTTTTTATCATTATTAAACATCTCTCAATATAAAAATTATGATCATTTAATGACAAAATGTCAATACTCTTCAATACTTTGAAATGCTAATCAAAATTAGAGATTTTGTATCTACAACAAATTGACTTCATTGTTGTGCAACAATTAGAGATTCTATATCTACAAAATGTTTGGCTGGATTGAGGACAACAGATTCTACTATATTTATAAAATTTTGAATCAAACATTTTTATTTGATTGCTCAGTTAGGGCATGCGGCTCTATATGTGTTGCATTAGATGCACATTTATTGTTCTCCGATATGGGAAATGTTACTATATCTACTATTTTACCTTCCTCAACAACCACATGAGACTTTATTTTTTAGAAGTTGTTTATATAATTAGTATTCATTCTTAAGTTGATTACAGTAGTACTACTTAATATGAATATCAAAAAATTAATTTGCATTTTTATAATTAATTTGATATATTTTTAAAATATTAATAATAGACAAAATTAATACAATTAATACAATTATTTGTATATAAAAATTATTAATAGAATATATATAATTTAGTTTAAAATATACAAGAAATAATTTGGTTTATAATATATAATGCTATATATTATATAATAATATAATCGTTAATAGAATAGTTAATATATAAATAATAAATATAATATAATAATGACATTAATATAATAATAGAATAATAGAATACATTAAATGATGATATAAATAATAAATATTTATATAATAATATAAGAGCTAATATATTATTCTATAATAAATAATAATAATATTAATATAATTTTCTAAATGATCTATCAAGTGATCTTACTTACTACACAAATGTGTGCAAAAGAAAAACTAATCTATCAAGCTCGATAGGCCCTGAAATCTGTACACTTCTTCCACTGTTCAAGGATTTGTAGAAAGTGATGTGGTGGTCTCCATGCCCAAATCCCACTTTCTTATTATATATTTTTTATCTTTCTATTATAGTTATTGTAACTATTACAATTACCTTCCCAAATTTTCATGTAAATTGTAGTTTACTCCATTCCCAACATCTTTCATAATAAATCAAAGTCTGAAAAAATCCCCCAAGAATAATAGATATATTATTAAAATGAAAATTATGCTAAGATCGTAATAATTAGGTTTTAACATTGACATCCTTTATTCTAGGTAGTTAAGTATATATTAGCATAATTAATATACAATACATATTTTATAATATAATAAAAAAAATAGAAATAATATAATTATTAATTATTATATATTATATTTTTAAATAAAAATATTGAATACATATATAAAATGATTATAATTCATAATTAATATTTATTATAATTTTATATTTAATAAAATTAAATTATGATCAAAATTAGTAATTAGTAAATGTATGTAAGAAAATAGATCAAACTTATCCTAATTGACCTTCCACACTTCTTCGGCGTACCTATTGCACACTAAGGTGTCATTGCTAGTTTACTAAATCATGCATTCTGATGCACGAGCATCCAAGGTGTAAGAGCAATCTTGAATTAGCCAAAAAATATCTATAATGTTTCTTTTGAATAAGACAACAGGTGAATTGGATTGAGTTGCTAAGTAAGAAGATTTCTAGTATTTCGGGCTTCGAGCTTTGGATGTATCACTTACCACTTTCTAAGGAAGTTGGACTTAGTCATTTTTCAGCACAGTCTTATCGGACTTCTGGGTTTCAGTGTTAAACCATATGCCTTGACTTAAATACTAAAGTGTTTGGGAATTGCAAACCCTGACACCTATAAGGATGAAAGAAGGTAAGTGGTTTGAAGGAGGAACGAACTTTGACTTCCAACAAACTATAGACTTCTGACATGTGGTTAAGGAGAATTTGAGCTATTGGTTGAAGCCATTCACGAGTCCCTTCAATGGGATGATATGACATATTAGAGTGACATTAATACCTCAGGTTGGCATGAATCTTAGTCCCTTTGATGGGTCGATGATATGATGACAATAAAGAATCATTGAGGAGACATGAGTATTTCGGTGGGAGGTCTTGTGGAGTCTGGTCAATATTTTGGCGAAAGTTTCATTGTTGGGGCTTGGTGGTTTTGAAGTGAGGAGGTATAAGTCCTAGTAATATTCTAATGGTGGGAGATGGTGGAAACATGAGGAGAACTAAGGCGATGGTTGGCGATTACAGTGGTGACACATGGTGAAAAGTTATGTGTTGTTTTACATCATTGTTGTAAAGCAATGTGATTGGTTAATGATTTCCATAGCAACTATTGATTGGAGGGTGATGATAATTGCCAATGAATTCTTAATGCCCATTGGATGCAAAGCAGTACTATGACACCAAGAGATAATTCAAGGCCTACCTGGAGGAGAATGGAGGGATATATATCAATGTTGAAGGGAGATCCAGGGAGTAGCTAGCTAGAAAAGAGATAGAGGGGAATATAGTGAAGCAAGAGAGAGGTGGCAGAAGGTGAAGGTCAATAGCTTGCTAGTGAATGAAGAGCCGAGGGTGAGAAACTTAGATTTACAATTCAACAGATGAATGTCCCATAAGATGACATATAAGATTGTAATATGTATTTCCATTTCTGAGTAATACCATCTCTTGCATTCTCTTGCATTTTCCTTTGTGAGTTTGTTACTGTAAGGGGTGTAACCTTCATCACATTCCATGGTTCATTTTAACATTTACTAAAAAATAAAATATGAAAGATCAAAGTATGCATTTAATATTTTATCCTCATTAATTTTAGACTCAAAAATAAGGACCCAGTATAGGGCATAAAGTGATCATGGTATGCCAACAGGGCCCCTATGGCAAAAAATTCAAAAATCAGTTAGTAAATCCTGACTTTAAAATATTTTGAATAAGCTATCCATATTATTTCGTGTAGGTGAATAGAATTTATAGAAATTGAATATAGTTTCTAAAATAATGGTATTTTATATCTAAAATAAATAAAATCTATTTTCTGGTAGTAACTCTTGAAATTTCCCCTACCGCAAGAGTAATTCTTAAATTCCTGTGGAAGAAGTATGGTGTCCTGGCTTTCTCCACCACCCCCAATCCATAATAAAATGATAATATTTTTTGTAAGATTTTATATATATGTAAGGAGGACTCCATTTTGATGTGATGTATTATTTTAATTTTTTCCAAGTAAATAATTAATTATGAATTTTATTACAAATTCTTTTAGAAAATATAAAAACTCTGCATAACCATCTTAACTCTAATATCGTACCCATGAAATTTATTTTTTCTTTTAATCCCATAATGTAAAAGCATAGAATGTGACGATGTTTTGATTCAAAAAATATGATACCGCTTTGAAAGTTATAGATGTTTTCAATCACCCTATCGAGATCAGACTTTAGTTTGTAATTTAATAGAAAATGAATAATAATTATTTATTAAATTCAAATAAATCATAATTTATATTTTGGAAAATCCGAGAATCTCCTTAAAAACTTTCACTTCACACTTCAGTGAAAAAAAAAGTCGTCAGCCCACATACCCTACAAATATTGCCTTTGCAGCATACCCATGATCCTCACATTGTTACCCATAGCTTAACCTTATGCTCTAGACTACTTAATTTTCCTCCAAATTCAAATATGTTGGTGTTGATAATTAATTATTTAAAATTTAAATTCTAACTATTGACCATCGAGATTTAATTTTTAGGAAATGAGGATATTTTTATATAAATACATAGTATTCTCACCATTTGAATGCTAACAAGAAAATAAGAAATTTTGAAGAGAAATTATTAGAATTCAAAATCAATTCAAGAGTAGTCAAGAGAAATTTTTTTGAGAATTATTATAGCATTTTGTCATCTCCACATTATGTCAATTTTTGTATGAGTTTGTTCATGTTCATGCATGCATTTCATTTTTGAGTACTAATCCTTGAAGGTATTCAAATCAAATCAAGTCAACAAATAGGGAATCCTTGAAGGTGATGAACGTGACTTTATTCCATCAAGGATATCAAATTTGAGTGGTGAGTTGCAGCAAAGTGTTAATCCATCATTCATTTATCATTTATCCTATATCCCTCAAAAGGATATACTTTATTTCATCAATTTTTCTATTATGGAGGCATAAATACCAACATAGGGTTTAATTGAGGCATGACCATTACCCTCTCTTTACATGTGCAGTTCATAGATCTCAAGAATATTGGAGGAAGATTGAAGACAATTTTCTCATTCATGCATCAAGACCCTACAAGTTGACAAGATACATAATCTGAATTATCTCAACAATAGAAAAAAGATTCCACAACCAAATCGGGAAGGAAGAAGCTATAGACTAGGGACCTGAGGCCTATGAAGTGAATTTCTAGTTTTATATCTCTAGTCTAGGGCATCCTTGCATCCTAGACCACCCAAAATTACCTCAATTTCAAATTTCAAGTGCATTAGTGTCTATAGACATGCAAAATTAACATTATGCATTCAATCAGGTTCATTCATCAAGTAAACCAGGTTTCACATTCATCCACTCATCAAATTAATCAAGTTCACCTTCATCCATGCATCAGGTAAATTAAACTCATTAATTTCATTCCTAAGGTTGTTCATTTAAATTAAATAAATCAAACATCAACCTTTCAAATTAAATAAATCAAATATTCATTTAATTAAATCCTAAATTCATATTTCTCCATTTTTTATTTAAATAAATCAAACATTCAAGTCAAAAAGGTCAAAAATCCTAATCATCATTAAGCTAATCTAATCCTAATTAGCCTAACCTAACTACCCATCACATCCTCTAAATATTCCCACTTGTACATATAAATCAATTTATTGATTTATTAAATCAACATTTTCCATCAACATGGCATCTTTGAGGAATATTCCCTCAAGTTTGAATTCAAAATCAAGTGGACATGTACATCCAACAAGTCATTTATGAGCTCTTACATGGCTCTTACATGTCCCTTGCACAAGTCAAACTCAACATTTACTCTCAATTTCAAATTTGAAATCTCCCTCTCTTGGGCACATTTCCCAAATCTTGCACATCCTCCAACCTATCACAAGTTGACAAGTGGCCTCTTTTCATTGGCTTGTTTTTGATCCCACATTGCTCTCTCATAATCATTCTTTCAACTTGAGAATCTTTAAATAGAGACCATCTCCATTGATCAAATCCTCCACAAAATCATCCAAAAATCCTATGCAAAGTCACTCTCCTCATTTGAGAACTGATTTTTCCCACCATCATTATCATCTTCAAAGCAATTTCATCATTTAGCTTTATCTTAGCAAGTGGTTGGAAAGGCTATTTTCCACAATAGCAATCAATCCAATATGGAATAGAGATCTAATATGTTTGTTTGTTTCCATGTTTGTAATAAATTTGTTTATAAAGCATGATGTATTATTCTATAGAGCACTTATAGATGCATGCCTTGACCAACCTATGCATTATTTTAATGTATATTTGAGGTTTAAGTGTTTGCAGATTTGTTAGAGCTTCATTATGGTGCTAGAAGGAGGGCAGAATCATTTGTCATTCAATATAGATCCATTCATTTAAGTATTTGATTCTTTTAAATCAATTCTAGGCCTATTTCGGTTGCTTGAAAGTATTTAAAATCCCCTACAAAAATCCATTTTGTATGTACCTTGCAATCACAACACTCCCTAAGATCACATTTTCTCTTAAGGAATTTTGTCAAACTGTTCATGTGACTTGTCTGTGCTTCCACTTGCTGCATATGTATGATCTCATCTGATTTCTCTTAAGTTTATGAGAATAGTGTACATTCAAGTGAACTGGCTATTCAGTACCTATAACTTTGATGTTGTGTCTGTTAGTTTGTTGTTATCATGTCATAAAAATTTTCTCCCACATTTTTCTGAAAGTCCCGACTATATCAAATGTTTTGTTTTAAAATTTTGAAGATTTTAATGGTCAATATTATTGTTCAAAATATACGGATTTTATTTGAGTTTAAATGCTTTCTTTTTTGGATTATCACTATGTGATTGTCTTCATGGCAAGTCGCTTCCCACTGTCCATTGCTTAATGTTGTGGGATTTAGCATTACACCTGTTGGTTGCATTCGCTTGGAAGCTTGATCTTATCGACAGTACAGCCATGGGAAATCCACCACAAAGCCTCTGCAGACCGTAGCTTGGAGATATAACGTGAATTTGGGTAAGAAATGTACAGAGATAGCGATGAAAGTTGTGAAGACAGTGTAGAGCTATGTCCTTGGTGTGTGTAAAATTGAGAAGCATCTGATGTGCATAAAAATCAAAAGTATTTAGTAATATGCTAAGAGGCCATCTGTCAAAGAAATCAAACATTTCCTGCGCCATTTTAGAGGAAGTAAAAAAGAGTATTTCCCAACTTTAAGGTGGTACGATTACCTCACATGTTTTCAGATTGTGCACTTTAAAAAAAAAAACCAACGAATAGGTATATACATCTATATTTTCTCAAGCTAATGCAAGTGGTAGCTGTAAGATCAAATTTCTTAGCCCTTGGAATGCAATGGAAGCATAGGGAGGGCGCACGAACTGTCTTCAACAAATAAACATTGAAAATCTTGGAGATACAAATCACTTCTCATTCATTGTTTTAGGAGGATTTTAAAAGCATTGAGTGGAGTCTAATAAATGGTCATAAATGGAAATCTCTACATTCAGCATAATAATGAAAGAGGCAAGTGGAGAAACACCTAATCCTCGAGGTTTGCGTGCTTAGTTATGTGTATGCTTCCTGTGGGAATCATTGATGGATGTGTTATTATTTAATATCACTTAATGCATTGGATAGGACAGTAAACTCTTTCCTTTGCTTCAAAGTCCTTATGTATTCTAACAAAGCATTGAATTTCTTCTGGCTGGGTGATTAATTTCATATATTAAAGGCTATTTTGAAATGCTCATTCAAAATTGTTAGAGGACTGCACATTATTCCCTGACCATACCTAGTTATGCATGTAAGTCTGCACAACTATCCATTGTCTAAAATACTATGTAAGGAGGGGCTGCGTGTTGCTTGTTTGGTGTCGGTTAGTTAATGCACAAGTCTAAGCCATTTTTTTAGAATCGGCATCTGAAATTAGACCTTTGGAGCGACACCCACCATGTTTTAATTAGATTAGTTGCACAAAATTCACTATCAATCTTTAATAGTATTTATATGGATAACAACCTGGTGTCTTGATGTTTTAATTTCTTCTCATGAATGAGTTTAGTAGTATGAATTTTGTACCTGTAAAAATGACTCTCACTTAGTACTTGGGCCTTATTCACAACATGATTGTTGGTGTTTTTTGATTCATGCATATATCACCAACTTGAAAAATACTTAAGGAGGATACAGACACCTACGATCATTTTACTGCATAAACAAAGGGAGTTTGTGATTTATTGGCATGGGTGACATGACAACAACATAAGAATATGGCCTTGACTATGCCTGCAATAGGGGAGTTGAAGACTGAATAAATGCATGACTGTAAAGCATATATTTTCTTTTTTTCAAGTAATTTTAATTGCTCACACCATACATTTATTCGTTTGGTTATTTTTTCTAACGTGGTTGCTGCTTTCTTTTTTATTATCAAATATTGGCATGTGAATTTTGGTCAATTAAGTGTCTTGTCAATTGGTGCAAATCTAATCTTGTTAGCTTTAAAGTACATTGTAATGGTTTTGCGGTCATCCTCCTTGATTGGTGTTGCTTATTTATGGCTTTTTTGAGGCTGATTGAATCAGAATCGAAATCTCACTTAAATTGCTGCAAATCTTTATCTGGATTTCAATTGCACAAGGACCTTGCAACACGGGAAGCATTGGAAGCAATCTTTGAAGAAAATAAAGCATTAACACTTGAAATCGACGAAATCATTTTTAAATGCTTTAAAAAGCTTCCATTCTATGCTTTAGTTTTCTATTTTAGAACAACTCACTTCAAATTTGGGTATAACATCAATCATTGTTGCATTCTTTTTCAAATTTGTGCTAAAATCAAACTTTAGAAACTAACTAAACTTTACTTTTGGGCTAAAATTGAACAAATCAAATTTCACACTTCATCTTGGTGCTTTAAAATGAACTCATCATTGCTTTAAGGCTAAAATGAACAAGTGTTTGAATTGTGTGATTTTGTCTTTGGTGCATTTTGAGTGCATATCCTCTCCCCTTGCGCTTCGTGCGATCTAGGGTGCAAGAGAAACACTCAAAATGCATTTTATTGTTGAGTCACCTTTAGAGGGGCATGCCTAAGAGACACATCCAAAAGGAGAACTCGAAGGTGTTAATGTTAATGAATAGCTTTGGGTTCATTCTTCTAGCCACAAGTAAAGACATAAATCAATATAGCCTATTGGCTATTTATTTATATGTGTTATGAATTGGAAAAAATATAATTTCTCTTGGGCTGACCTTCCTTATGATTTGCATTTATTATTTGTAATTATATTATTGTATCATGGCCGACATTGTAAACATGAAGAGGTGTGACCTCTCTCACATTTGTATATATACTAAGTCACTTTCATCTCTTCATCATCAAGCAAGTTCAATTCATTGTCTCATTAAGGTGCAAATTTCTTCAAGAGCAGAAGTACGAATTTCTTCAAGAGCAGAATTGCGAATTTCTTAAGGGTAGATTTAGCAATCCAAGGAAGTGCAGATCTTCATCTGTTATTGCAACTGGTATAAGTGCTGAATATTGGCCTTGTGATTGGCCTCATTGTAAAGAGAATTGTTGTCATTATTACATATATATGAGAGATCTTTGTTGCTGGGTTTTTCTCCCTCAAGTGGAGGGTTTTCCCAGGGTATATGATGTGTTATTGTTTGATTTGAATTAATTTTTCTGTGCATTAAATCTGATCATTAAAATTCAACATGGTATCAGAGCAGGTTCAGTAAAGATCCAATCAGATTTTGGTTGTGCAGTCAGATCAACAGCTGAGAAATTAGAATTGTCTTCCCTTCTTGGGACCATAGACCAAGTACTTACTTCAGATAGTGGGTAAGAACACAAGAAGGTTTGGACTGAGCGTGGATGAGCTGGTCGTGATTACAAGAATCATTGCTTTCATTTTAACTCTGAGATATTGATTCACATCTTTCGACATCATGAGGAATTCCAATGAAAGGATCTCCAACATTATAAACATTGTGTTGCACAACTCCTCTCATCGGTTAAGGGTGCGGGCTTAGTCTTTGACTTGGTCAGGATTTATTGAGTCGCCAAATATACCAATCCCCAGTCGCATTAGATAATCAAGTGCTATTCATAGCACATAGTCGCAAATATTGGTGATGGTGATCTGAAGAAATTAAAATAGCTGATAAGTTTTTAAAAAAATAAAAATTATCGGGAGCAACTGTCTTTGCCTAGCACACAAGTGAAGAAGGTAGAAAAGAATAAAGTAACGCACGGGAGATGTGGCAGGTATTTTTCTAAGAAATTGCATACTCTCTATGCAAAATGATTGAAGATTACAAATCTCAAGTGAAGTCAAGAATTTTAGAAGGCGACTCTTGTAAAATAGAGTGTCGTATATTTATGGAGTCATGATCCTTCAATTGTCGAGAATTTTTTATAAGGAGCTCAATTTTATTATTGGAGCAGCATAAAAAGGGGGAGTTTGAGATTTTGTGCAGGAATTAAATTCTGATGGCTTCAAATATTAGTGTATGGAGTGGTATTGGTTTTGACGGAAATAATTAAAGGAGAGTCTTTGTTTCTTTCTGGAGGTGGTAAGGAGTAGTGGATGAGATACACTTATCTTCTGCCATGCGATGAAGGAAGTATGTTAAGAAACAAATCTTTGTGTGTAGAATGCGGGTGTGAAAGATAATAGATGTAAATATCCATTGTCGCCATTTTATGCAAATCGAGTGTGATTGATGCAATCAATGATGCTGTTGTTATTTCTTGAAGGATACTTCAAACCTTGTATTCGCTGGTATGCTCAGAAAAGTTGTGATTGTTTAGCTGCATCACTTTCATTCCATATTTGCATAGACTGTTTGTAAGGTGTGAAGTGAGATATCATCTGAACATCTTCATACTAGTAACGTTTATATTTTCTATAGAATCAATGGTGTTGGAATTATGATGTGCATGTAAGTTCAAGACAGTTCTTAGTCTTGAGTGAGTACAATTTCAAATAATGCATATGCAATAACATCATTTCTATGAAGATCTATTTGTGACCTTGTTAGATCAGTTGTAGTGGTAATAATTGGAGTATCGATGATAGAATATATACGTTATGAGCATGGGTGTATTGCACAAGTACATGTTCTTTAAGGTAGTGTTTGTCATCAGAATGTAATGATGAGTATGGGAAGCATAAAGAAATTGCCTTGAGAAGGTTGGCAAAACCTTTTTGAATACTTGTTGATAATCCTGCTTGTAAGATGACTGTAACCTCAATGGATTTCAAGATTTCTAGCATTGTGTGTGCTCTGCATCTATCTGAGGAGATGCATTGTAGTCCTATGAATATTTCAACCCCAATATTGTGTGATCAGTTGCAATTGAAGTCAAGAGTTTTCTTTGAGAACAACAACAATCGATGCCACTGTAAAGGGAGAAGAGAGCATATATTGTGATCATTGATATCAATCCATCATTCTCTACATACAAAATCCTGAGATAAGTATTGTATGGTCAAATAATGTTCATGAATTTGTTATGTAGTATTAATTCATGCTATAAACTGTGAGATAGTCAATCATGTGTGCTTCTAGCAATGGTACTTCTCTTCAAGATAGTTGAGTTCCATGAACTATTAGTAATCTCTTCTTAATCCTTTCAGGATAGACCAAGAAGCGTAAGAGATTGCTTTCAAGAAGAGCTTGATGCATCCTGTAGGTTGAAGAATGTAGTGGATGGCTGAAGACATCTCTTCGAAAAGGAAGAATTAATCTTCAGAGGGAGTTCTATGACTCGTTGAGAATAAAATAGTGTTTTGGGATGAGGTCGAAGAAGACAACCTGTATCTCTACAAAGGTGTATGCTAGAATCCATTTCTCTAAGGCAAGCGTTGCAGGCAAGCTTAGACGATGAGGTTAGAAGATTGATGCAAGTACTTAAAGATGCAGTTGGGAGCATTAAGAAGTACAAGGCAAAGAATTGTGGCTCGTAGGTTTTCTTAGAAAGAGGGAGTTGATTACGAAGAAACATTTGCTCCTGTTGCTCGCTATACTTTTGTCAGAACCATCATTGCTATTGCTACATCTAGAGGATGGAAGATTCACCTGAAGGACGTGAAGACAACCTTTCTCAATGGAGTGATTGAGGAAGAGGTTTATGTTGAGCAACCTAATGGATTTGAGGTTCATGGGAAGGAGTCACATGTTTGCATACTGAAGAAGGCCTTGTATGGTCTTAAGTAGGCTCCTCGTACATGGTACGAAAGGATTGATCGGTACCTGTCAAGTTTGGGCTTATTGAAGAATGATGCTGATTCAAATCTCTACTTCAAGGTAATCAATGGTGATGCTTTAATTTTGGTTTTATATGTTGACGATCTGATCTTTACTGTAGAAGATCACCTGATTCTTGAGTGTAAGAAGGAGTTGACTTCAGAATTTGAGATGAAGGACCTTGGGCTCATCCATTGCTTCCTTGGATTAGAAGTCTGGAAGAAACTAGATGAGATGATTCTAAGTCAAGGAAAGTACACCATTGATATAATTAAGAGATTTGGCATGATGGATTACAAATCCATGTCTACACCCATGGAGACCAATCTACATAAATTGAAGGAGGCTGTAGCTAGTTTAGATTTGGTGGATTCTACATTATATTGATAGCTGATTGGATCCTTGATGTATCTAGTTAACACTAGACTTGATATTTGCTATGTAGTGAGTGCACTTAGCTAGTTTATGTGTGATCCAAGATACATACATCTTGTTGCAGCTAAATATATCTTGAGATACTTGCATGGCATAGTTGGATATGGGTTAAGGTATACTTCAGATGCAGACTTGGAGTTACATGGTTTCACTGATTCTGATTGGGCAGGTTGTGTCACAGATCGGAAGAGCACCTCTGGTTGTTGCTTTAGTTTGGGTTCTGCTATGATTTCCTAGTGCAGCAGAAAGCAGTCATCTGTAGCACTGATTACAATAGAGGCCGAGTACATTACAGCTTGTATGGTAACTCGAGAAGTAGTATGGCTTCGTAAGCTCCTTGCAGGATTGTTTGGACAATCAATGGAGCCTATTATCATTCATTGTGATAATCAGAGTTGTGTGAAGCTTTCTGTCAATCCTGTGTTTCATGACAGAACCCAGCACATTGAGATCAAGTACCACTATATTAGAGATATGGTACTACAGAAGGATGTACAGCTAAGGAACATTAGCACTGGTGAGCAGACGACATATATTCTCACCAAGCCTCTCTCCAGGATAAAGTTTGTGTACTTTTGAGATAAGCTTGGTATGGTGGAGAATCCAGCCTTGACTAAGAGTCTTAGTATCAATGAGCCTTGTTTAATGAGTTCTTCTCTGAGAGAGAAGTTCGAGGTGAAATCCCTTGTTTAATGTATTTTCCTCTGAGATAGAGAAATTTGAGGTACAAGCCCTTGTTAATGCATTTTCCTCTAAGATGGAGGAATTTGAGGTGCAAGCCCTTGTTAATGCATTTTCCTTTGAGACAGGAATTTGAGGTGCTTTCTTTGTTTTTCACGGATTTTCCTCTGACCTGAGGGATTGGAGGTGTAAGCCCTTGTTTCATCCTCCTGAAATCAGGAGTCAGGATGTCAGTGACCTACGACACATCTCTTTGCACTTGTGAATGCCATGTTGAGGGTGACAACATCACACAAGGATGAACACTTGTACACACCATAGTATGGCTTGCAGCCATTATGGTTGATATCATATTGAGGCGATATCTAATATCATGTTGAGGTGATATCCTTCATCACATCCTCGGGTTGTAGCCAATGTGGATGGCATCATGTTGAGGTGTGATTTGGTCTCGAGGAGCTGGAAGTTCTCCCCTATCGAGGGAGTGTTAATGTTAATGAGCAGCTTCGGGTTCATTCTTCCAGCCACAAGTAAAGACATAAATCAATATAGCCTATCAGCTATTTATTTATGTGTTATGAATTGGCAACAATATAATTTCTCTTGGGCTGACCTTCCTTATGATTTGCATTTATTATTTGTAATTATATTATTGTATCATGGCCGACATTGTAAACATGAAGAGGTGCGACCTCTCTCACATTTGTATATATACTAAGTCACTTTCATCTCTTCATCATCAAGCAAGTTCGATTCATTCTCTCATTAAGGTGTGAATTTCTTCAAGAGCAGAAGTACGAATTTCTTCAAGAGCAGAATTGCAAATTTCTTAAGGGTAGATTTAGCAATCCAAGGAGGTGTAGATCTTCATCTGTTATTGCAACTGGTATAAGTGCTGAATATTGGCCTTGTGATTGGCCTCATTGTAAAAAGAATTGTTGTCATTATTACATATATAAGAGAGATCTTTGTTGTTGGGTTTTTCTCCCTCAAATGGAGAGTTTTCCCAGGGTATCTACTGTGTTATTGTCTGATTTGAATTAAGTTTTTTGTGCATTAAATCTGATCATTAAAATTCAACAGAAGGTGACTCCAAACGGTTTTTCATTTGGGCCGATATAGAAATGGATAAGACTAAACTATCAAGTCCTCATGGTATATAGGCCTTAGCCATACAGTGTCTTTCAGAATGGGGTACTACCGTAAAATGTATAAGAGCCCCTAGTAGGATTGATTAAAGCCTTAAGTGGCTTGCTGGATGCTCGCAAGGTGCCATGTCCCCGATGTCCCATCATTAAGAACCTTGTTTGTAGTAGCCATCCAGTCCATCCAACGAGTTTATCAAAGTGGTGCATTGGAGCTTAGATTCCAAGAAGTTACCTGCCATGTCCGATCTTGGTTGAAATATAGAGGTTAAGACTTCATTCTTAACATACCTTTATATTTTTTCCTTGGTTGCATGTAAAATCATCTCTTCTACTACGAAGGGCATAGGAAAGGCCACCAAGAAAAATGTACCAATTGGGCTAGGATGTTCTATTGCTTGTGAGTTAGTTTGAAAACACAGTGCTTTGATTGAAAACATTGGAAAACCAACATTCAACAAGAGCATCAAATCTCAAACCCTTTAGGAGAAGCAAATATCCTTTGAACAAATTCACGTTATTGTCATCTTGGGATTCTGTGATTCCAGAGTATTTAATCATTTGGATTTCATCTAAATTTTCCCACTAAGGTCAACAATAGGTAACTCTGCCCTTCAAATTTCCTTGGTTTCGTAATACACTCCTTGCAAAGATAAGGGGAAAGTTAAGATATTAGACATCTAGATTCAAAATCTAATCAAGAGTGTGTTTGTGATAAAAAGAATCCATTAAGCAAAGATTAAATCAATTGGACCCCACATATGTGCTTGACATCTTTTGGTCGTATGGATTTCATGCAAACATTGATCTTTCGATTTTGAGTTACTCTTAGAGAAAGGCATGTTCTTCACTATCTTGGTCTCATAAACAAGTCCTTCCTAGGTTCATTTAGGATCAAATCAAACATTTCACCCATCCAAAAAATTTATCATCTTCATCCCACAAACAACTTTGGATATTTGGAAACATCATTCTAAGACTTGGGTAGATCATCAAAATCAAAATCACCATGTTTAGTTAGGTGTAGGGGAATGCATCCTTTCTCATACATTTAATTGAATTAGCAATCCTTTGAGAAAATTCATCCTAAGATCACATCCAACATCTTAGGGTTTACAAGTTCATTATCCAAATCAAACAATCAAAATCAAACCCTAAGTCTAGCATTGATCCAAAAGTCCCTAAACATTCAAACACTCATATCATTTACACCTTTCATCCTTCATCTCGTCATTAGTCCTAAGAACCTTAGAGGTCACTCTTCCAAGGTCAAAACACAAGAAGAACATGGAATACAAACTTGATCCATACATCATGAGTAATCCAAATCAATTGAACTTTCAAAACCTTACAATGCGGATTGATTATCAAAACTCACACTTATACAATCCATACATGGGATCATTACCTTCTACAAATGTCAATGGCACAACAAGTGTGAGTATGCCTAAATCAAAGATTGGAACACATTTCCCGATGGTAGATCTAAATCCAAACCTACAAATCCACCAACAATCAATGCATGAGCCTTCAAACAACAATGAGAATGTGCCTGGGTACAAGCTTTTGAAACATGAATCTGAAACTTGGGATGAATATGGTTGCAAATCATATGAATATTTCCAACATCAACAATGTTCAATTTCAACCCATAATGCCAAATTTGAACATCATCCCAAATCAGAACATTGTCCAAAATCAAACACAAGTACACGCTCCAAATCTGCTTAAACAAAAGCCAAATCAATTATATCAAGGTAGTCATGATCGAAATCAAGATCAAATCTAGCGAGATCAAATTGCTGCACTTACCAAAATAGTTGAGTCATTAAGGAAAGAGACATCTCCATCACCATTACCCATATGAACATCATTCCTTGGTTTAGGGCTTCCCCCTTTACCTAGCACCAATCAATCCATCCAAATCAATCCACTTAACACCAATCAAGCCATCACATCAAATCCTTTGAATATACCATCGACATCGCACCAACAGATGGTATCTAATCAAATGACAACATCAATCTCGATGAATCAAAATATGATCTCCCAAAGACCTATCACCTTGCTCATTCTAAGCATTCCTATCACCTCGATCACTCCATCCACCCCTATCATACCCATCATATCTCAACCCCTCACAACCATGATCGCTCCAAGCGTATCTCAACAACTTGGCACTACATCCAACACAATTCCAAATCCACCATCACTACCACCAAAACCAAACAAAACAAGACAATATAATATTGTGCTAAAATGTCACCAAGCCTACCAAACGTCCATCCAACAATATCTAGCCACATAGAAATCAGCACAAGCCCAAGCTCAAGTACAAGCACAAGCTAAAGCCCAATACAAAGCCCAAAAATCAAATGTTGTTCAAAATCTCAACACAACGTTAACGACTCCATGTATCGATCCAAATCAATGATCACATAATCAAGAACTATCCATCAATGAACACATTGAAGCTATGTCTACTTCATCCAATGATCAAATCAACATATATCAAGAGTCACTTTTCAATCATGATCAAAATCCACCAACCAACAATGATCCAATTCAAGAAATGTCAACATCATTTGACCCTATGGTTGAAGATATTGGAAATCCCTCCACCACAATTATTGAAAACAATGATCAAGATGTCTCCATCGATGAGCACCTTGAAGATGTTTCCACCCCATCCAATGATCAACTCACCATACATCAAGAGCCACCTTTTAGTGATCTATTTCAAGGAGTATTAGGATTATTTTATCCTATTGACATAATTCATGATCCATTGACCTATGATCATGTTGAAAATGTCTCTACATCACCTTATGAGTTAGAGGACACATCTCAAGAATTTATCCTAAAGCATGATCAACATCTTTCACTAAGGTCTAGCAATGGTCCTTTCCAAGAAATGTTGACCCCCTTCAACCTCATGGTTATAGATACTGAAGGAACCTTGAACTCGACACTTGAGGATATTGAACCACTTACCATGTCTAAGGATGGCATCCAAGAACATTTTGTAAGCAATCCATCCTTTGAAACTGACCCATGTCAAGAACTTGATCCAAAGCATGTTGAAAGCAACTCTGAAATCATTCAAGATCAAGAATTTGTATCTTCAAGATACTACAATAATCTAATGGACACTCTCTTATCTATGCAAGATGATCATATCCATGTAGCACATACTACTCCATCTACCCATGAGATTCTTTCTTTGGATGGACACATAGATGATCTTCCTTCAGAACATGATTCTTTTACTCCTGACATTATTAAACAAAAAGAGTAGATTATTAACTCCTATAGTCAAACTGAGTTATCAACATCAAGATCAGATATATCCCAAATTCAGACTGAGGACATCAGGTATGCGGATATCCAACATTATCCACTCAAGGAAGTAGGTCAAACAGAACAAGATATTTCAAAGTTAGTAGAGTAGAAAATTGAAATAACATCATCTGCAGCGATCATTTATCAGAGAATGCATTTTAAACAAGAGCTCTCAGAACAGGAGGAATCAAAGCATGAAGGTACTACTACCACCATACTGGGGGAAACTTCGTCTCAAGCAAACGACAACATAGGGAGCATGAAGAATGCTTATGATGAAACTGTTGCCAATACCACAACCAACCACGTCATGAATCTTCATCCACCCATCACCCCATCCACTAATTGGGACCAACTTCGAAAGAAAGATTTGAATCAAAGTATGAAGAATGTTATCAAAGAAAAAGAAGCTGAGAAGCATAATGGACAAATCAAATACAAATGGATACCAAAGAATACAAAGAAAGATCATCCCTATCAAACTCCATCAGTCAAAGAAACTATACAATAAGGAAAAGTATCCATCAAAGATCCACAAAGAAGAAAGTTGGAGGATGTACAAAGTGTAATTTTCCAAGTAGTTTTTCCTAATTCCACACACACACTTTTGTATCCACCATCATTGCTCTTCATCTTCCCAAGTTTGAGAGAGTCATTCCAACTCACAACCAATCCATCTTTTATCCCTAAACGCCTCTCATTCCACGCTTCCAACATGATATCAAATTTCTCAAATTGACCATGTATTATAATCTAATTCTCTTCATCATGATCTCATACGCATCGTGATGTACGCACAGAGACAAAGTTAACCTCGGTATCAATAAAGCAGATCAAGAATCCCAAAAGTTGCATTCAAGTGCACGTATCTTAGCAAAGCAACTTCTTCAAGAAGGATATCAATGGCACATCATAACAGGGGCATCTACATCAACAACACCTTGTGATTCAACATGAGCATAAATCTTTCAGAAAAAAAATAAAAAAAAATAAAAAATATATGAAAATCCAAAAAAATGAGAAAAAGGATTGAAAACAGTAAAGAGAAAAATCGTCCTCTAGTGAAAACTGCATGAGCAGTGCTTTGGACAAGACCATGATGAAAACCTGGCAAACAGGCATCATGTGTAGAATCGAGCATCTACATGCACCACTCCAGGAGAAAGCTTCTCATCCCATCCGTAATAAATTGAGCATTCCATCCATCTTATCCATAATAAATCCATTCATCCATAAACCACTGATCTAATCCATTTCCATCCATCTCTATCCATTATCCATGTTATCTTGATCTTGATGAAACTTTGGTAAAAGTAGGAATTAACCCATTCACCTGGGCCTCATCTTCCATCTTTGTTAGTACTAGGCTATTTTGTTACCCTCCCCTGCCACTATTAAAAAGAACACCCTAGCCATTTGTGACCCCATTATGGACCCCAGTCCCTCCATTACCCTAGATGAAACCTCACCCACTTCTCGTTGTTTCACCTATGCCTATGGTAAAACCCCTGCTAATGAGGAAACCCCTCCCAACCCCATTAAAGTTGCTCCCCTATTCGAGCCCACTCTTATTTCTACTTCTAGGTCCAATGAGTCAGACAACTCGAATGACGAGTCATGGAATCCCACCCCTACCAAATCACCCACACACTCCCTTGGTTATGCAAAGGTTTTTGATGTCCCCAATACCCCCCCTATTATTAACCCTAGCCATCAAAATTCCCCTAATTGTTGCATCAATTTGGAGGGGACTCATTTTGAACCCAGGGTTGGTTTTGACATTTGTGCTCCTAGCGACCCCCTTTGCAACAAAATTAATGAAATTTCAGAAATGGTTAATGTCCAAAATGAAATTCTTAAATGGCTCTTGGGTCAATTGGTTACTACTAAAGAGAGAATTTAGTTTTTGGAGAATAACCTGTGTTGCAACAACAAGTTCCATGGCCGGGGGAGGTGGAGGAAAAAAGAAATTGGGAAATGATAGCCTCTATGGCTAAGTCAATTGAGTATTTGACTAGATGGGATAAGGAGTCGAAAGAGCTATGTGATATTGTTGGCACATAGGAACAAGAATTTACAAATGGAGATTGATGCTATGCATAGGAACAAGAAAAAACCACTCAGTGCCTCCAGGTCATAACTAATTATAGTAAGGAAATCGTGAAGAACACTACCCTCACCATTCATATCTTTCATTAAGAGATTAGGAAGGGCCATGGCAAACAGATGGTTGAGGAAGGGTGTGATAATGGTCACAAGCATAGAAAAGGTAAGGTGGCGGATAGCTCAGCTTTGGATGTTGTGGTGGATACTCAGGCTATGCAAAAAGATCCTCTTTCTTTTGAGAAGAAGCTTCACTTTCTGGCTTAGGAACACAAGGAAATCAATGGTCTCAAGTTGCTAAGAGATTTGTAGGCATTCTTTGGTCCTGTGCTGGTCTTTTTTGTGCTTCCTCTATTTCTTTTTGCTAGTTGAACTATTTAAGTTTTAGTTTTTGCTTTAGTTTGTTGGGAATTTCGCTTCTCATGAGCCCCTTGTTTGCCTTAATGGCTATTTTGTAATGGGTACTGGCCCTTCAAGTCTAAATCTAATCAAAACATTTACCAAAATAAATCCACCTCCAAAATTACAATTACAAATTATTGCAAGATTTTTGCCCTTGGTCTCCTTGTGTTGTGCAGCGTGGTGCTTGAGTTTGTGATATGGCTTAACCATCTCCTGTGGATCTTGGATCTTGTATAAATCTTGTGGTTGTATCAGGCATTAACAGGTCAATCTTTTGGTGCAATGGCAACCACCTATGCAACAATTGGTATCAGAGTTGAGGTCATAGGTTTGAACCCCTCGCTTGCACTAGGGGGATTGTTACAAGAGTTTCACACTTGGTCTCCTTGTGTTGTGCAGCACAGTGCTTGGGTTTGTGACATGGCTTAACCACCTCTTGTGGATCTTGGATCTCGGATATTGTATAAATATGACAATTGTATCGGGCATTAACAAGTCGATCTTTTCGTGCAACAACAACCACTTGTGCAACACAAATTACCATAGAGGAAAATTACAATATTTCAAAATTAAAATAATTAATTCCCCACACATTAGTCCTTATTGAAAATAAAAAACAAAACAAGGAAATATTTTTGGTTGACACAAGATTGTTGATGACCATGGATGCTCCTACATTAATTTTATTTTGAATATGAAAAGTACAAACAATTTAGGCAAACTTATAGGAGAGTTGTATGCCCACAAATCCATACAATTTGAGAAAACTCGTGGGAGAGATGCATGTCCCTGAGTCCATACAAGTTAGGAAAGCTTGTGGGAAAGATGTATGCTCCTTGTACTCTACTTAGGAGAACTAATATAATTAGACAAACTTGTTCAATAAGATGTATGCCTACAACTTTGCTTATTGGCTTTGAATTTATACATTTTCCAAATAAATTGAAAAGTCACCACATACAAAAATATTATAAGATTAAATTATATTATTTAATTTGAGATATCCTAACTTCTTTCTGATCATTCCTTCCCCCTTGAGAAGCATTGGGCCCCATTGCATCTGGTTGAAATTATGTGCATCATCTTGTATTTAAGAAGCAAGCTCTCTATAGGTGCCAAAACAAGCACAGTTGGACCCATGTGTGATTTAAATTTATATTTTGTGATGACGTCGGAAGTGAATAAAAGCGGGTATGAGATACCCTAATTTTTTCCGGAACATGTCTTTGCAATGGCTACAACGTCCCTGTTGTGTGAAGCAAAAGGCCAAGATTGTGCCTGTATGGGAGTGGGGCTCGTGAAACCTGCATTTTGCAGCTCTCGAAGCATTTTTGGTGGCAATCCAGCTTGATCAAACGTCATAAATAGGGCAGGAACATTGTCTCCCATGGCAGTTACTTCATGCTCCATCCGATAAGCATCCACAATGTCACGGGCAACCAGGCAATTGTAGATTCCTAGTGACCTGTTGAGCTTGTGATTTCAGCATAACTACCAGCCTCCTCTAGCTTGTGAGGGGTTGTTTTTTTTTTTTTTTTTTTTTCTTTTTGAGGAAATCATAGATGAATTCTTGAAACCTCAACCAACCAATGCCCCTTGAAAAAATAAATCTGATGGAAGTGTTATGAGTTATTTTTGGATTCTTGAAACCTAAATCAACTAATGTTGCACATTTTCATCCTCTACAAATATGATGAAAAAAGATAGAATGCCATGAAACTTATGCCTACATGCAAATAATAGAAACCATGGGTCCACTATGTGTGAAATATAACTTAAACAATAAAAAGTGTAGAGAAACCCAACTAAAAGGGGTTAAAGAAGGAATAAGGAAAAAATAAAGATATCAACAGTTTGAGAATCACCTTCTTCCAATCTAAATACTTGCACATAGAAAAGAGAAGGAAACTATTTCAGTGATTATTTAGGGGCTTGTCTCAGTCAAACCTTCGTCTTGTTCTTTTGACCTCCATGAAAATTTTAAGAACAATTGATTCTTATCTTTCAAATTTTATTAAGTAATTTTAATACCTTAGCTTTAACCACCCTTACAAATGATGTTCACCAAATAAACTAATTTTATATATATATGGAGTAAATTCATTCCATAGATCTTTGAGTGTGAGAGCTTGGAGTCTAGACACTATCTACAAGTTCTACAAGTAATTATCTTATCAATATTCTTAGTTTGATGGTGAATTTTAAATAACACCTATATTGCTTGTTATTTTGAGTAGGTTTGATTTTATTTGAATTGTAAAATAGAAAATAAAATGTAGCCAATGCTTGTGCAAGCACTAGATAAAACTATCTACTCCATTAACTATACTATTTCATCACAATTAATTTTTGTTTTAAGGACCTCTATTTGAGGTTTACAAACTTTAACTAACAATTTTGAAATTAAACTAAAATGAAACAAAAACTTTGTCAAATATTAAGCTTAGAAAAAAATTGAATCCTCCATATAAAAAAATAAGTATGTAAATTCATATGAAAGAATATAGCATAGGAAAATTCACCACCAGCAATTCACCAACTGGAAATTCACCTCCAACAATTCATCATGGGAAAATTCACTGCCATGACAATTCATTGTGTGAAAAATTAATTGCATGAATTTTTGGTGGTTAATTTTCCAAAGCAGTGAATTGTTGGTGGCAATGAATTTCCCCACGATGAATTGCTGAAGGTGAATTTTCCTAGAGCCAAAGAATACATATCACCTACAAAATTTGTAGATACAACATATCAGCAACACATGCATTTTTTAAAGCCTTATATTAAAACTATAATATCTATTGATAGATGAGTTATAGATAGTTGAGTAAAGTTTTATTATACAAATATAAATACATATAGAGAAATGAATTTTATAGGAGATAATGTCAAAGACCTCACATAAATAATAAGCATGTTCTCCATCTATTCTATTTGGACTAGATTTGAAAAGAGAACATGCAATTTTAAAATTAGATAGTTGAGTAAAGTTTAATTATATGAATATAAATACATATAGCAAAAAATAAATAATAAGCATGTTCTCCATCTATTCTATTTAGACTAGATTTGAAAAGAGAACATGCAATTTTATCTTATTTTAAAGCATATATGTAAGAGAAAATGAAAAAAAAATGCTTAGAAGTTTAGTAAATGATTTGCAAACTTAATGGAATGATAAAAGACTTTGTTTATTGTCCAATTGAAAGCAAGTGCTCGAACTTTATGTATTTTTCTAAATATTAAATAAATAAAATAAAAATTCTTCCACATGTTTAATATTTTATCTATTTGAATATGTATAAAGCCTAAACAATGACATGTTCATAAAGAAGAATAGAGATTTTAATATTTTATGTAATATTTTTTATACATACTTTCTATTGTAAGTTACAAGAACATAGATTTTAACAAATCCAGAACATTTCATTTTTACTACAATTGACTCTTCTTCAATATCATCTAATTCTAGTATACAAAGTAAATTATAATATATAATTCCTCTCCACTGTAATAGCATCCACTCCTTTCCTTCCTCCGATGCTCAGTTGAGAGTCCGAGTGGGAAATATCTCACTCCTCACCCTGTTCATATTCAACACAACACGTCAAACAACTCATTTTAACGGTCAAATACAAACTCTTTTGTCTATGGCTGTGCGTCCATCTTTCTATTCATTGTCCTCTACACGGAGAACAAAGCAGTCCTCACCATGAACTGGGACTTTTTGTTTTTTTGGTTGAAAGGGTTTTATATCAATCTCAGTAGGTGTTCATTAATATGTACATGATATTATAATAATATTATAA
>VDFB02324728.1:0-40634 GCA_007258455.2 Sequoia sempervirens
CACTAATGAGGATGACTAATATTTTGAGGAAGATGATGAAGATATCTCTGGTGATGAAAATGGAAAAGTTGTATTCATGGATTTTGAAACTAATGAAGAAGATGCAAAAATGGGTTCCAGAAACAATGAAGATGAAGTAGATCTTGTGGAAAAATTGCTATGTGTTGGAAAAGAGATTAAGATACTGAAGAAGAGAATTGTAGAAGAAGTGAAGGCTAAAGAAAAGTTATCTCTAAATCTAGAGAAAGCAAAAAAGATGATTGTTGAATTGAAGACACAAATAGAAGAAGCAAAAAATATTGAAGAAATTTTGATTGGAAAATTGTTGTCAATGGGTAAGGATTGTGAGAAACTTGAAGCAAAAGTTGTGTTGATAAGAAAAGAGCTTGAAAAGATGATTTAGCAGGTGCAAATGAATTTTGGAAAGAGTAATGAGACCCTAGACCAGATATTGGGAAGTCAGAGATCTCTGCATGTCAAAATCAAAATTGGTTTTGATGATAAGAAGAATAAGGTGATAGAACAACCATTGAAGTATGCTAAAGCAAGTCTGAAAGTGATTGGTTCCAGAAGTACAAAAATTGAAAGATTTATTGCAAGTGATGAAAGCAAGACACAAAATAATGACTTTATTCAAGTTCAAAAGAAGAGAAGAAGATTTGGAAGACAGGGATACAACACCAGGTTCAATTTTTTTTGGTTATTGTTTTAATTGCAATAATTTTGGTCATAAGGCTATGGATTGTAGAAAATTTAAGGTAAGAAAAAAGAACTTTGTTAGCGATAAGGTAAGAAAATTTAATATCATTGCTACAAATGCAACAATTTTGGACACATTGCTAGGAATTGTAGAAGCAATTTTGTGATCCCCCCTCTGCTAGAAACAAGAAGGAAAGAATCAAAAGGTAGAAATCATGAATTAGATAAAGTTTGGAAGAAGGTTTCGAAAGAGAAAAGGTCAGAGAAATCAATGGTGGCTTAAACTACACTACATGATAAAAAAGAGAAGAATTTGTGGATCATAGATAGTGGTTGTTCAAGCCACATAATTGGAGATAAAAGTAAGTTCATGAATTTCAAGAAATTTGAAAGACGTTTTGTAACTCTTGGAAATAACTCTATTTCCAAAATCATCGGTAAGGTTACTTTGAGTCTTGATGGTGGTAGGACAAAGACACATGATGTTTTGTATGTTAAGAGACTAAAGCATAATTTGTTAAGTGTAAGTCAAACAAATGATAAAGGTTATAAGCTATCTTTTAGTGTTGAATGTTGTGAAATGAAGAAATCAAGTACCTGATAACTTATTACAGAAGGAAGTAGGATAGACAGTGACATATATCATGTTAGTGAGTTGAATGGACAAAATTATCTTATTGTGCAGAGAGAAGAAAGTTGGATTTGGCACAAAAGGTTGGGACATATTAATTTTGATGACATTGTAAAGATTAGCTCAAGAGGAATGGTCTGAGATATGTCAAATATTAAGAATCCTCAATCTATATGATCCAAACCATGTCATGAAGGAAAATAGGCAAGAAGCAAATTTCCTGCTAAGGAGTATTCTACATCAGAACCATTAGATTTGATTCATATAGATCTGTGTGGACCTATGAGGACAAAGAGTCTACAAGGAGACAAGTATTTCATGATTGTTATAGATGATTACACTAGAATGACTTGGGTTACTTTTCTAAAGGAGAAGTTTGAAGCATTTGAGAAATTTAAGGAATTAGTAGAAAATGAAATCAGAAGAACAATCAAGGTTTTGAGATTAGACAAAGGTGGAGAATTCACTTCTGACAACTATGAAATTTTTTATGAAGAGCATGAGTTTTAGAGGCAATTTTTTGCTCCTAAGACTCTACAGCCAAATGGAGTTGCAAAAGGGAAGAACCAAACTATACAAAAGATGGCAAGAACAATGTTGAGTCAAGAAAATCTTTCAGATATGTACTCAAGAGAAGATGTTTAGACTGTAGTGTATATTTTGAATAGAGCTCAAATTAGAGGACTGACAAAACACCATATGAGTTGTGGAGAGGAATACTGACTTCAATCAGACATCTTAGGATATTTGGAAGCAAATGCTACATCAAAAGAGATGAAGAAAAATTGGGTAAGTTTGATTCCAAATTTGATGAAGATATTTTTCTTGGTTACTCTATGACTAGTAAAGCATATAGATGTTACAACAAAGGGCTAAAGAGGATTATAGAAAGTGAAAATGTGAGAGTTGATCAAACAATTCAGTCTACTAGTGCTCCAAAAGTAGAAGATGATGAAGAACCAATCCACAATAATGATGAAGAGTCATAAATTGTTACAACAACTCCAATAAAATATGTTCAAAAGAACCACTCTAAATACCAAATTATAAGAGATGAAAAATAGTGGGGTTTAGACCCAAAAGAGACTTGAGAGGACAAGTGAGCAAGTACCCTTTGCATTACTATCAAAGATAGAACCAGAGTATTATAAAGAAGCAAGAAAAGCGAAAGGTTGGATAGATGTTATAAAGGAAGAGTTGAATCATATCAAGAAGAATGAAACTTGGGAATTGGTCCTAATACCTAAAGGCAAAAATTTGATTGGAACCAAGTGGGTTTTCACAAACAAGCTAAATGAAGAAGGTGAAGTTATCCGGAACAAGGCTAGAATTGTATGTAAAAGATATGCTTAGGTGGAAGGCATAGGTTTTGAGGAGACATTTGTACTAGTAGCAAGACTAGAAGCTATTAGAATGTTTTTAGCTCTTTCAACATTCAAGAATTTCAATGTATACTAGATGGATGTTAAGTCAACATTTCTGAATGAACAACAAGAAGAGGTCTACATAGAACAACCAAAAGGATTTCAATGTTATGATAATCTTGATTATGTGTGCAGATTGAAGAAGGATTTGTATGGACTCAAATAAGCTCCCAAAGTTTGGTATTCAAGATTGGATAGATACTTGCAGTAGCAAGGGTTCTAGAGAGGAAGTGCATATAGTAATTTGTACATAAAACAAAAGGTGATCAACTTTTGATAGTAGTGGTCTATGTAGATGATATGACATGTGCAAGGAGTTTCAAAAGGCAATGCAAAATGAGTTTGAAATGTCAATGCTAGGAAAATTATCTTTCTTTCTTATATTGCAAATTGTACAACTAGACAAAGGAATATTCATTTCCTAGAACAAATACATAAAAGAGATTCTAATTAATGTTAGGATGGAAGACTGCACATTGGTGAGTACACCTATGGTTATAGGATGCAAGCTTAGTAAGGATGATGAATCTGCTTTGAAAAACCAAACTTTATACATATCAATGATTGGTTGTTTGTTGTATGTGACACCATCTAGATTAGATATAATGCATGTAGTTGGAATGGTTGCTAGATTCTAGGCAACACCTAAAGAAACTCACGTCAAAACAGTAAAAAGGATAGTCAAATATCTGAAGGCTATAATGGATTTTGGACTATGATATCCAAAGAGTGAAAATTTCACTCTAACTACATTTACAGATGTAGATTGGATAGGGAGCACAAATGACTGGAAGAGCACAAGTGGTGGAGCATTCTTTGTAGGTGATAGTTTGGTGTCATGGTTGAGCAAGAAATAGGACTCTGTTTCTTCATCTACAACAGAAGTAGAATACATTGTTGTATCCTTATGTTGCACTCAAGTTTTGTGGATGAATCAAAATTTGAAGGAGATGAAGGTTGTGTTTGATGGACCTATTTCTATTAGGTGTGATAACATCATCACTATAAACATCTAAAAATTCTAGTAATGCACTCAAGGACAAAATACATTGCAATCAAGTATCATTTTCTAATCTAGAGAAAGTTACAAAAAAGAAGGTGAAGTTGGAGTATGTTGAGACCAAGAAGCAAGTGTTAGATATTTTCAAAAAACCACTTCCTAAGGAGACATTTGAGTTTCTCTGAAAATATATGGGAGTTATTGCTCCCTCCTCTTAAATCAAGAGGAAACACAAGGTGAGGGGGAGCTTGGTATCCCTACCAAAAGAAGGTTTGGTGATCTTGCAAAGTGTTTTTAGTAGTAATGAAGCATGGACTCGGGGGAGGTTGTTCAAGAAACATGTTTTCAAATTGTGTAGAGTTCCAGAAATGCAAAAAGGGGGATATTTTTAGAGTGTTAACCTTTTTCCATTGATGTCAAAGGGAGATAAAGTGAACTGAAAATACTATATCTTTCAAGGGGGAGAAATCAATCTAAGGGAGATAAATGGGTTTGTGTGTGACCAACAAGTTTTATGGGTGACAACATTTTGTTGTTTGCCATCAATGACAAAGGGGGAGATAGTTGAACAAAGGTTGTAATTGCTGCAGAGGATTGAGGCCAAAGGTTGCCAAGGAGTACTTGAACTATCATTATATTCCCAACAACTTATCATTTTGAGTTGTAGAGATTTACCAAAATATATGCTATATTTTTGGTAGTATACTATGTGACAGATGTTTAGTATAACTGCATATCTTTTTGTGTTGGTAATTTTACTATCAAATCAATCATATCACTAAATTAGTTTTATTGATAAGTGACTGCCTTTCGAGAGTTGGTGTGATTGTTTTATGCTTGTAATATCATGCATGTATCATTATATTCCCATCAACTTATCATTTTGAGTTGTAGAGATTTATAGAAATATATGCTATATTTTTGGTAGGATACTATGTGACAGATGTTCAGTATCATTGCATATCTTTTTGTGTTGGTAATTTTACTATCAAATCAATCATATCACTAAATTAGTTTTATTGATAAGTGACCGTCTTTTGAAGAGTTGGCGTGATTGTTGTATGCTTGTAATATCATGCATGTATCTATTATTTGTGATAGTGGCGATTCAAAAGACTATACCATAATGTTTTCTACCTGATATTTATGAAGTTTAGTGTTTTTCAAGTCTCCCTTCTAGAGACATTGTAGGCTCTATGATCTAGAGGAAAGTATGCCTACACTTGTTCTATCATATTATAGAGTTTCTAGAGGATATGTTTAGTATATAGAAAGTTTGAAGTGATAGAAGGTTCTTTGTGTCTATTTGTCAATCAATTGGTGTCCTTGGCCTATGTGGTAATGACTAGTGTTGACACTAAAAAATGTTTTGAGCCTACAAGCAACACTTTATCACTGATTTGCCTTCTTCCTTGTATAATTAAATAATTTTAATTATTTAGTTATTCTCTAATGTCATTTTCCTCTATTATTTAAATAATTCTTAATTATTTAATTAATTCAATTTATCTTGTTCTTCCTTTGATTAATTTAAATAAATATCAATTTTATTTATTTAATTATTTATTTATCATTTTTCCTTTTCCATAATTAAATAATTATATTTAATTATTTAATTATTTACCATTTTCTTCTCTCATTAAATAATTATTTTTAATTATTTAATTATTCATTTTCCCCCTTTAAATTAAATAATTATCGTTATTTAATTTGATTTTCTTCTTATCTAAGCCCTAAATCTCAACCACTTTCTTGAGTTTTGGCCCATTCAGCCTTATCCTTGTCTCAATCAACTTCATCCATTGATAATGGTACATCATTATCTAATCCTCACCCTTCATTTGAATTGGGATTTCTATATAAGCAAATCATCATCTTCATTTCAAGGTTAACCACAATCTTTGAAGTTTTGCTATCAAAAGATCAAGCTATCAAATTGTCAACATCAAGCTCATTGAGTTTATTGCATACTACAAATCTGAGAACAAACAAAGCAAAATGGAGAAGAGCAATGAAGGTGATTCAATTATGACATAGGAATGGAGGTTTATTGCTTTTATTATTTATGTTTCTATTGTCATTTGTACTTTTTTGTTGAATTAGGATCTTCATAGCTTGAATTAGGTAGTTTTGTGGTTGTTATTATCGATTCATGCTTATTCCCCAAATTATAAACCCTATCATACATTTTGGTGCACCTGATGTGAACCTCGTAATTGAGTTTTGGCTCAAAATTTTGAGAAATTTTAAGGAATTTTGGAGTTGGACCCACTTCTCGTGATCTAGCTTGTTTTATGCCTGTTTTGTTAGCTTTTTGTTGCAGGTTTTGCTTTGTTTTTAGACAAAGCCCTAGATTTCAAATATTGCGCCATATATTTCAAATGACCACAAATCTTTTTATGAGTTTTTAGCCAAAGTTTATGGATAATCTAAGGAAACTAAAAAAGGAAAAATAAGGTCATATCATTATTTTTGGGTGATTTATGATGATTTTATGGTTTTTCATAAATCTTCATTTCTGGATGTCAACAAAATTTTCTTTTTTTTTTTGCATTTTTGGAAAGCTCTTGAAATTTTAGTGGTGGTTTGTTCTTTAAAGATTCATTTTTGAGGTGAAAATAGTGATAAAAATAAATATTTGTTAATTAGAGTTTTTCCATAATTTCATATTTCTAGGTGCAAATTAGCAAACTTTTTTTAAAAAAATTGCATTTTTGGAAATCTCTTGAAATTTAAGTAGGGGTTTGTTCTTTGTATTTTTGTTTTTGGTACCAAAAACATTTCTAAAAATCAAATTTATTTTGACTAGGTGAAAAAAAATGGAATTACAATCTAGTGATGAGCATATTTTTCATATACATCTATTTTGTTGCATCACAAATTATTTTATGATCTTTGCAAGAATTTTATTGTCATTATCATATTTGAGATTTTTTTTGGTTTTAATCTAACCCTCGAATATTAGTGATCAATTATCTTGTTACAATTTTGTTTTGTTGTTGGTTTTGTTAATGTCTAGAAAAATAAGCTCTTCCAAAGGGAAAATTGGATCAAGTGGACATAAATTTAGAGCTAAAGAAAATCCAAGTGCACACTTTTCAACTCATATCTTTATCTTAATCTTTTTTACATCACATTTCAATTTGGATTTAAAAAGAACAAGCATCTTCTCAAAATCACATTTTTAATTTGGGCTTAAAAAGAACAAGAGTTTACATTGTTTGGTGATCTTGTTTGTGCTTAGAGGTGTGTATGCTCTTCCCTCACATTTCCATATGATCATAGGAATCAAAAACACTCTTCAACACTCTCATTTTCACATCACATATTTCAATTTCTAAGGTTAACGAACATTTCTTGTGTGATCAAATACATGCGTATGTTCTCTCGAATTATTATATGATCTTGAAGATCAAAAGTATTATTTGCATCACTTCTGTGTAACCTTCTTAGGGGGCTTACTTAGAGAAGTGAACACTCTAGGGGCAACCTCAACTCTAGTGTTTTGAAAGAGTATAGATAATGGGGGGTGAACTGAAAGACACCCCTTGGAAGTGAATTTTGTCAATTTTGGCTAAGCCTCAAAGAACTTCATACCTTTGGGAAGTGAAGATGGAGTGTAGGTTACCCTCTCCTCCTAATTTTTTGGCATTATTATCCTTTCAAATTTATGAATTTGGGTCTCACGTACCTTCAAGATAAATAGAGGACATCCCTAGATCATTATGCATCCTAGTTTAAGACCATTGGCCAATCTACCCACTTGAATAATCGCTAGGTTGTTCTTGTAATTGGAAGTGTCTTCTTATCATAATCATTTGCATTACATATTACATCAAATCTTGTCTTACATGTGTGAATGTGTATTCAATATCTAAATCTTAATCAAACAAAAAAACCATAGACCTACCAAAAACCATGGATCAAGATGAGCCTAATATATCCTCCATATTCCATCTCATACCTCAAGATTTTGTTGAATTTATCCTTTCCAAATACTTTAAACATCACATAAAATCCATGATCACGTGTCCCATAAGTAGATTCTAAGAGATCTTAAACACTATCTAAGCCACCATTGAAACTTACACCCAATTCACGTCACCTCCATATCATCATTTCTCTCCATTGACAAGGGAAATCAAAATGTCTTTCATGTTCAACCAACAACCATCTATAACCATTGCTCATGCACTTCACATATTAGTCAACCAATAATCAATTCAAATAGGGCCATCAAAAGATCACCAAAGAACACCATCAAAATACAACCAAAATTCATCCTCCAAGGAGCACCAAAAGTCACTCTCAAAGAAGTACAAAAACCCATGCAAAATATTATTTCATAAAATGCTAGTCCTAGTCTTCTATTCCACCCACTTCCACCTCATCCATCCCATGTTTATCCATCTCATCCACCTCATCCATTTCATCTTTTTCCACCTTCATAACACTTATAAAAATTCAACCATGTCACTCACTTGACTTTGTTGATCCAAAGCATGACATCATAGATCCCCCTTTATGTCAAGATAAAAGTACTCCCTCTCATGATCTCATTATTTCTTATGATTGCATTCCTTCTTGTGATCACATTCCATCTCATGATCTCATTCCATCTCATGACCCCATACCATCTCATTATCCAAGTCTCTCAACTCCATGCCACAATCCTAGTCCATAAACTTTATTGCATGATCCTATACCATCTCATAATCCTACCATATCTAATCCATTTGATGATCCTAATATATCCACTTCATATCATGATCCTATCATACCACCTCCATGTAATGATCCTAGTCCATCATAAGATTTTTTCTTTTATCCATTATCTCTCAAGACCCCCAAGGTATAAGTATTTTCCCTATATTACATGATAATCCTAATCCATCACAAGATCCCATTCATGAACCGCAAACATATAAGTTTGGTTCATCCACCTTTATAAAAACTAGTTTTCTCCTAGAGTGCCACATTTCTTCCACATCCAACATCCCTCAAGTTGGGCTTTCATCTTGTTTCACAAGTGAAAAATATCGCATTAGTAAGAAGATTCTTCAAAAGATGAATTATCAAGAGAAAGGGTTGGGCCTCCACAAGCAAGGTTTACTTGAACACCCTAATATTAAAACACATCTAAATTCTTATGGCCTTGGCTACATACATTCTTTCAAGATGTTGGTAGCTCTTTCAAACCCAAAATGTCTTCCTTTAAATCAAGACGTCCACCTCCACCATCATCTTTACCATCTATTCTAGAACTTCATCCATCAACCCTTCCATCCATCTTGGACCCATATGTTCCTCATGTATATCCTTACATGCTCTTTCAATAACAACAAAGACACATACCCTTGAATTCCTTCTAGCACCTTCCACTTCAAAATACTCTATTTTGATATAATCCCTCTATAGCCTCTCCAAGCAATTGGGATACCGAACAAGAAATGCATAAATCCAATAATCTACAAAAACCTGAAGATCATCATGTCTTACTAAAAATACATGCCAAAACAAAGAAAAATATACTCTAAAATCAAAAGCAAAACATATCTAAGAAAATTCAAAAGCCAATTTAAAAAAAATCAAAAGTCAAAACAATGTGGGTTCCAAAGAAAACAAAATAATCCATGCATTCAAATGAAAATCCAAATTGATATTGAAACTTGCTAATCTAAAAAATTCCATTATTCCACCATCACCCAATCCCCCATCTAAGTATATTTCATCTCATAAGCCAATCATAAATATTTCATCATCCTCCAAATATTTTTTGGGTCCTTACATGCCCAAGTTTATTATCCCAACCTCCCCTTCTCAATCCTTCAACTTTAACCAGCCTTCAAGTTGCGTGTCAATGTTGTTCTTTCCCACATTCCCTCATAATGACTTCATTTCATACGTCCATCCAACCTTCATCCCTCATTCAATACCTTTAATCCAATCCTTTGCATGAATCCTTAACTCCCTTCTCCCTACCCCTATCCATTCCATTATCTTTACCAATTTTCCTACCAACGTCTTTGAGTGGGAACATGTTAGCCATGTCTGTAAGAAACATTTAGTCAATGAGGTACTATCTTTCGTAAAGAGACACTTGAGTCCTCCATTCATATCCATACACCTCCATGAGCTTCCATTTCTATGGGCTTTCATATCCATCCATCTACCCTTGCTTGTACACCTGGGGGCAAGCCTTTTCCATTAGTACGATACATTATCCTATTTTCACTTAACCATCATATTCCTTCATTTATATTCCATGCTATCCACTTTATCCATCCACCTTCCTCTGATCTTGCATAAAGTATAGGAAAAAATAATAAGAACAAATATCTAATACATGCTTTAGACCATGTGTGTCTTCCATCCCCCATATCACTTGTCATACTTATCCCTTGTTATACCTCTTAGTATGAGGACATGTTATTACTTTGACGTGTGATCTTTGGAGTCCTCCAAAGGTCCTCTATTTATCCTTTGTCTTTGACCAAACATTTTGGGTTCCCTTGTCATTGGTTCCCTCCACCCATAGGGTTTCATATCTTGATCCATCTATTTTCATTCTCCATATAGGGTGTATCCTTACATGTTCTATCATTAACCCATATCTTTGATCTCCATACCATATCATTGATCCATATTTATCCATACCTCTTTTGGTTTTCAACTTGACTAAGGAATAAAATCTTGTTGATCATTATCATTTACATTTTTTATATATCATTGCATTATCGTTGTTATGAGCAAGATATTTAAACAAATCATAAAATCTTTAACATTGTGAAACATTGGGGTTTAATGAACACCATGAGAAAAAAATTCTTGTTAAATCAAATTAACATCTAACATTTCTTAAGTCAAACCTTTAGTAATTTATCACAATCAAAGCAATCAACCAAACAATCAAACTATTGTGTCTTGACGAATACATCTTTCCTAATTAGACACCTACCTTGATCTTTCAAACAATAAAAAACTTGATCATATCTCTTGGCAAAAGGTATTACAGTTGTTATCTTGTTCAACACGCTGTCTTTTGCCTCATTGATCCATATCATGTGCATTAGCATTTGCATTTTTCATTATCGTGATCTTGCATATTTATCATATCATTTTGCATACATGAGAGCTTGTGCTTTCTCTTAAGTCTTGTCTTTTATCTTGATCATTATTCTTATCTTTTGTATCTTTTCTTTTCTTGTCACATTCTGAGGAAGCTCGAGGATCTCTACACCTTGTTGTGTATGAAGGAGATTGAGGAGTGAGGCATGAGTCTTTCTTATGTGTGTGTATTGAGTCAGTTTCCTAATACTGATTACAAAAAGTATAACCAATAACAAAGAGGGATTCATTCTGCTTTATTATGAAACAAATGATCACTTCATAGCCTTTCCATTCCATTCATTTCCATAGCTAGCCCTCCATATCCTTTCCTCCCATATTGAATCCATTTCATAATCCATTTATATGCTTTGCTTGTATCTAATCAATGTGTCGCATTCCTTTTTTTTTTGCATCCACCTAGGTCATCCATATTTTTGAATCTTCAATATCATTTTTTCATGAGCTTGGCTCAATATTGATCTTTTTGGGCCAATCTCTCGAGAGGGCATCCATAGCTCTCTTTCCTCATCTACAACGCCTTTCATATTCTTTGATACAATGCCACTTGTTTGTGATATTATATCAAAGAGGGGTAAAATGTAGACACCTAAAATTGTCCATACATTTTTATATAGACCCACACTTGCATATTTCTTCTATTTTCTATTAATTAAATAATTTATTATTTAATTAAGCTAATTTTCCTCTAAACAATTAAATAATTTTTATTTAATTATTTTCCCTTTCAACATCCATTTTCCTCTCATAATTAAATATTTTTCACAATTGTTTAATTACCTAACACTTCTCCCCTTTCATAGGTCTCATTTTCTTCTAATAATTAAATAATCTTATTATTTAAATATTTCCACCTTTCCTCTCCCATAATTAAATACTTTTCACAATTTTATAATTACCTAACACTTATCTCTCTTAAATTAAATAATTAATTATTTTATTTATTGTTAACAAGAGGGGTATCCCCACAACCGCACCCAATAGCCCAATAGCTTGTATCTTGGGTACTTGGGGTGAGAGGGGGCGAGATTAGTCCCTAAATATTTAATTTATTTAATTTTCCCACCTTTCAAATATTTTATTTATTTCCTCAATGTCAACTATTAAAATTAAGTACCTTTATTTAATTTTAACCCCTTGATCCATGTCTTTTATCTCTCATTAATCCTCCATCCTTGATTAAATTAATTTATAATTTAATCTCCACCCTTGATTCCTTTCAAGCAAAGCATATAAATAAATCCTTAATCTAAGACATTTAGATAACACATCTCATTATCTCACCTATATGCTGCCATTTTTATTCTAACTCTTATTTATCACATCTCTACCATTTTCTATCTAGACCTCAAGCATGTTGTAGTGTAGACAATTGTACTCCTTTTATATGATAGTATAATTTCACACTTAATTTGGACCTATTTTAGTGACCTCATATTTATGCATTTTTACCTTTCATAAATAGGCCCCTAAATCCCTCTATTATGTATCCCAAGGCCTATTTTTATCATTTTCTGACATTGCAACATGCATTGAATAAATACATTTAATTAATCTAATGCCCCAAAATATATCGATTCTGGATTTTTAGGCAAGGACCCATTCGCCCTTGGGTGAATGGGTCCCCTTTAAGATCCAAATTCAAATTTTAAACATGTTTTTGGTGGCATCTTAAAGTCCTAGATTCAAGTTTGAATTGTCGGATTTCAGGATTTAATAATCAGGAAATTAGAAAGAAAGCCTATAAAGCCTAATTTTTTCACCATTTTACACTAAGTTGAGAAAAATATTGAGAAGATATTCACAATATTAGCACTCAAGAGCAAGGAGAACATTCAAGCAAGCAAATTTGAAGTCTTGGAGCAACATTTCAATTATTTTGTAGGTCTTGAAACTCATTTTGTGAAGATTGGTGCCTATGGTGGATCATGATGGATTCTAGGTTTTGGGACATGCAACTAGCCATTTCCCTTGATCTAATGACTTGTTTCCTACTGATCCTATCTTCTATCTTCAATCTACTAGCCACCTAAAGCAAGGTATAATAATATTTTGGATCTATTGGGGTGTCTTAATTTCTCCCTAATTTGGTCTTTATTTCATTGTTCATGTTCATTTAAGGATCTTATTCTAACACACTTGAATAAGGTTTATTTGCATTTTGGCTCTAAACAATCTTAGACACAATTAAGATTAGGGCTTACACACACATTTATGTTTCAGATCTATATTCTTCATCAAGGTTTAATTACCAAATATGGGGTTTGATCGAGGCAAACCCCCATACAAACAAGCCAAAATTTTCAGTTTTGCTATAGGTACAAATCTAAAAGTGGAGATTGAAAGGTACAAGCAGGAAGTACAAATCAAAAGCTACATATCCAAATTTTGAAGTTTAAAAAAAAATCCTACCTAGACCCATTCACCCTAGGGCGAATCTATCCTAGGAGGACACTTAGCAGAGGCTTTTGGTGATAGGTGCATAAAATCTTACCTTTCTCAGATCTACTAGAAGTTGATTGTTTCTATTTCTGTTATGCTTTAAATTGATGCTTCAAGTTTCATATTGCATAATTGGGTTCATTTAGTATTTTTTATTTATCTCCCAAAAGTGCATTTTAGGCATATTTACCCCGTCCTCAATCATAAGGAAAACAATAAGATCTCTATTAAGGTTGACTCACCTAATGGTTGAAAGTAAATCTTATCATAAGGGATCTCTTTTTCCTAATGAAATAGAGAAGATAGGTGCATTCCCCCATTCTATATCCATCCTTCAATCCTATTTTCCTTTATTTCATATACATTCATCTATCATATCAATATTCACACCATATCATATCAAGAACAAGATCAAGGCAATATCAAGGTTATGCAATCAAAGTCTGAGGGCAACAACCATATCAAGAGTCCATGTTCAAGGTGACTTTGTTTCATTTCATGTATGCATTATCTTCTATCTCTTAGACATAATTGAGGTTTGATGTTGAATATGGATTGGATCTAGCACTTCTTGCAAGGTCACTTTTGCTTTGTGAGTGGTAATGTCACATTCCAAATTTTTATTGAGTTGCTTCACATATCCCCTAAGCATAAGGCCATTCTAGAAAAATCTTTGCAAGATACATTTGTGCCCATTAACCTAAATGTCAATCAATTTCAGGCCATGGTAGGATACTTAGCCACCACCCATCAAGCAACATTTTCTGAGCAAGATCTTTCCACACATAAACCAAACCATAACAACCCATTACACCTTGAGGTATACATTAATAAACACAAAATCAGATGGGTCTTGGTAGACAGTGGAGTAGGTTTGAATAAATGCACCTTAAAATTGGTCACAACATTGGGATTCTCTTAAGCTTGTGTAGATGAATCTAAGAAAATAATTATCAAGGCTTATGATGATGTTGAGCACTCATCCAAGGGTGTAATCACACTTCCTGTAAGAGTTGGGCCTACTATTCAAAACACAATATTCCAAGTATTGAATCTAGACTAACCATACAATCTTCTCCTTGGTAGCCCATGGATTCATGCCATGAGGGTCGTACCTTCCACATACCATCAATGCCTTAAGTTTCCCCATAATGGCATTGAAATCATTATACCAATGTGATCCTGACCCCTTCCAATATTGCAGTAATCTGAAAGGGACCATTGAACATCAAGTGCCTATTAATCAAGAAGTCTCGTCCTCCACCTCATCACATTACATTGATCCATCTTCTCTAGTTAAATCATCCACTCCATCCACTACACCTTCCAAACGTAAGGTACAAATCCATGATAGGGGATATGGTGAATACAACATGGAGAGCTTATTTTGTGTTGAGAAGTTGCTTGTATCACCAAAATATTACGACAAATCTCATCCTATCAAGAAAGAACCTAAAGTTGTCATTTGTAATCCCCCTACCACATTCACTAAGTGGGGTGAGTTGAGCAAAGAGTCCATAGGTGAGGATATTTATACATGGATTTACAAAGATGAAGAGGATACTAAGCCTAAGCAATTATCAATTGAGGGATATTCAAAAGGGTTCAAGATCATGAAGCAACAAGGTTCTAATGGACAGTGGTCTTCACTTGAACAAACATGGAATGACAAAACCAATATTTCCTCCTCAGTTACCAAAGAATAATGGGTTAAGGTATGTACCATCAATGGCAAGTCCTAGTACTAAGTTACCCTCGAGTGAAAATGTTGATGCTTCAAATGAAATCGAGACATCTAAGGAATACCATACTGAAACCAACTCCAATGAATGGGAGTAGGATTCTTACATATCTATTGATTATGACCTAGTCAAAATTTCCATTGACCTTGACTTATCCTCTTCCCCAACCAGAGCCATGAGCAATAATGCTTAGATCAGTTCCTTTTGGGATCATGATAATACCTTTATTTTTACCATATCTACTTATTCATTGAGTCTTAATGATATCGATGATGGCTTACCCCTCATTTACCCACAACTAATAGATTGGGATTAACAAGGACCGCTGAGTTTAGACACATTCGAGAATGATGAAGCAATAAATGAGTTTGTGGGAATTCAAGAAGGGATACCAAGTGGGGATCATAAAGTTGGTTTTATCATATAACTTGACAACACAACATACTTTGGAGAGTCCGCCCCACCCTCTAGTTGCAAAAATCAGAAAAATAAAAATAATAGGTATCTAGGTAAAAACCAAAAGGTGCCTTTAGACCAAGAAAAAGAAAAAATAAAGGATGTATCTGAAGGTAAAAACCTCTTTGAGGTGCCTAAGGATGGAGGGTTGGATAGTCTCCCCATAAATCAAGAGAGATCACCATTTCTTGTGTAAAAATAAAAAGAAGCTAATATTGGTATAGAAGATAATCCTAGAATCATCCATCTTGCAACTTCTTTGACTAACAAAGAAAAACCAGAGTTCACTACTTTCTTCTCTAAGAGACAAATCAATTTTGTGTGGTCATATGCTGATATGCTTGGGTTGGTCTCCGAACTTGTTCCACATCTTCTTCCATTGGTTCCAAATGCTAAACTAGTCAAACATAAATTAAGAAAAATGCACCCATAGATCGCCCTCTTAGTGAAAGAAAAATTGAAGAAAGTTTTGAATGTTGGTTTCATTCATCCTATAGACTATGCAAAGTGGATGTCAAACCTAGTTCCCGTAACTAAACCAACTAGTGGAATTAGAGTATGCACAGATTTTAGAGATCTAAATAAACAAATCTTGTCCTAAAGATGACTTATTGTTTCCTAATATTGACATCATAGTAGACCTCATAGCGGGATATGGATGTTATCACTTATGGATGGTTTTTTAGGATACAATCATATCAGAATTTCCCCTGAGGATCAACATAAAACAACTTTCACCTATGCTTGGGGTACCTTTTTTTGGCACGTTATGTCATTTGGTCTTAAGAATGTAGGAGAAACATATTAGAGAGCTATGACTACTATCTTTCATGACTACATGCATACAATTATGGAAGATTACATTGATGAATTACTAGTAAAAACTTTGCCAAGAGATAGTCATCTAGTAGTATTGGACAAGATTTTCAGAAGGTTGGAAGAATATAAAGTTAGGTTAAATCTAAAGAAGTTGTTTTTGGAGTTCAATCAGGCAAACTCCTAGGGTATATTATCTTTGAATTCAATCCTGCAAAAGTGAAAGCCATCATGGATATGCCTCCACCAACAAACATAAGTCAATTACAAACTCTACAAGGAAGGTTATGGTCTATTCGAAGATTAATTTCTCAATTAGTAGATAAGTGTCATCCATTTCAACATTTGCTAGGTAGGGGAGTACCCTTCATATGGATTGAACATTGTTAGGAAGCATTTAAACAAATAAAGGATTATCTATTGACTCCTCTAGTACTCATGCCTCCCATTGATGGTAGACACCTAATATTATATATCAACAACCACATCAGCATTGGGGGCATTGCTAGCAGAAAATGACAATGATAGAAGGGAATAAGCTATCTATTATATCAGTTGCACTGTTATAGTGTATGAGCTTAATTACAGTCCCATTGGATGAGCATTCCTTGTAGTTGTTTTCACCACATAAATTCTTAGACACTATATGTTGAACCATAGAACAAAATTGATAGCTAAGATCGATCCTTTGAAATATCTACTCAACAAAGCAACTTTGACAGGTTGGATAGCAAAGTGGGTTATAATATTGAATGAATATGACATAAAGTATATTGATCATAAGGAAATGAAAGGAAAACTAATAGTTGATCAAATTGTAAACACACCAATGACAACAGATCATCCTCTAGCGTTGGATTTTCTTGATGAATCCATCTTCACAATAAAGACTTATACGACATGGAAATTGTACTTGTTTAGTTTTCACACACATGCCCCATTGAAAGTAGGGACCCCCTTTTTGCTTTGATTTTTTGATACTTTGGCCCTTTGGTTTTGAGGATTTGGTTGCTTTGGCATATGCTTGAATGTTTATCTTGCTTGCACAAATGATCCCTTTGAGTTATTTGTTGAAAATATTAAGTTTCAAGCTATTTTTGGGTTTTCCTTTGATTTCAGGAATTTCCTCCTTTGGTGGAATTCCCCGGTTTCCTTGAAAACTTGACGAGGAGGAGTTTATGCTATGATCTAGAGATTCTGGTCCTTCGTGAAATTCTATGTTGATTGGATTTTTTTGAAATTCTTGCACCTCATCGAATTCTTGGGTTACATCTTAGGTTGTCTTGTCAATAACATTAATGCTTGGTTGTACGATTTATGCAACATGTATTTAGTCAATTTTGAGGGATTCTTGTGCCATTGAAGTTTTATCATTTGTCTTCTGCTAATCTGAGGGGCTTGATCTTGAGTGCTTGGCTTGATTTGGTGATTGGATTTGTTGATTCTTGGATTTGGTGGTGAATTTCTTGGGTGTCATCATTGTTGTTGTTGTTTGCTAGGGTGCCAAAGCTTGCTACCAATCGTTGTTATAATCGAATTCACTTCATCAATGGTATGTATTCGTTGCCTTGATTTTTATTGTTGAATGTGAATATTTCTTTAGTGTCTTGAGTATGCGTGGAGTCTGGATTTTCCATGTTTGGCATTGAACATTTTAAAGCTAGGGTTGTGCAAGATGTTTTCATGATTTCTTGAAGTAGAAGGTGCACCCCCCTGGTTAATCTTTTTAGTTTGATAATGCCAACTTCACCTTTGAACTCGACCTTATGTGTTGTTGTCTCAGCTTGGTTCGATTTAGGGTTATTCAAGTTTGCTAGATTGATGACTTTGAGTGAGTGCGTGAGCTTATCTCTAGTTTCATTGGGTAGTAGCTCACTTGTGTGGGCCAAGAAAGATCTACTTTTGAACTTAACAAAATAAATAAGCTGAATCCAAGCTAATTTTGTGTGTTCATGGTGAAATTTTAGGGTTTCGAGTTTAGGGCATCACCAATCCCTATCGATTTGCTTCTGAGTGAGTTTTGAATTTGAAGATGATCTGTAAGGGATTCAAAACAAGCTAGCTTTAAGCCCAAAATCCCCAAATTTGTGATCGTTTGATCAATTTGGGTGAAGTCATGAAGAAATGATAACATTCGGGATTTCGAGGTCTTCACAAAATTCCTTAACCCTCATAATTCCCTGATTTTTCGTCATCCCTTCGTTTTCCCAAAGATGTGCAAAAACCCATAATTACGCCTACTTTGTGGATTTCCTTCCTTGATGGATTTCCCTGAAGAATCCCCCAATATGAAGAGTTGGAGAGATAAATGGATTAAATGTTAAGTATTTTGGCATCTCATGGTTGATTTGAACAATTAGAGAGATGGTTCATGCTTTTTCTTCATTTGGGATGATTAATTTCTGGTATTTTGCTATGATTGTTAAAGTCTGCCTGGCATGGAATTCTCTGAAATTCCTCTCTGGCTTGATTTCTCCGGATGGGTGAAAATCCTGGATTTCTAAGAAATGGTGCTTTATGATGATTCAAGGGATTTTAATCATGACTTTGAGCTGATTGAATGATAAACATGTTGTTTATGATTGGCTAACCTTGATTCTAATGTTGTAAAGAGGATTTATTGTGGTCTTTTGTCGATTGCAAGCTGAATCAAGTAAGATAGTTGCTGGTGGAACCAAGAGCAAACAGATGGACCCAGGTACTGAAGGATCTTCGGTCTTAGAAGTAGAAAGGATCAAAATGGATATAAAAATCAAGGTTCCTGAGAGTAAGTTGACTTCCATCTGGTTAGAGATCACTAATACAAATGTAGGCAAGTGGGATTATGAGGAATTCAAGGCCAAAATGGCAGTGAAGGACCCTCCTCTATCGGCAAGAAGATTAGCGAGTTCGAGATTGGCTCATGTGGTTGGATTTCCTCCCACTGTGCAATGCTATGAATTGGTGCTAGAATGTGCAAGGCACTACGATCTAGGCATACAAAGAGTGATTGGTACACAGGGTAGGGTGTTGGCTAATTTATCTCCTGTTTCAATGGCACAAACTTTTGATATGCCTGATAGATCTCATGTGGTGGGTTTTGACCTTGATGTGGCCAAGAAATACTATGAAGATGATACAAAAAAGGCTCTACAAATTATCAATTCCTAGTTGGAAAATCCTAAGCCCCACATCTCTAAACTACCGAAACAACTATTCAGGGCAAAGTTTAAGGTTGAGTATTATGATGTAATTACACTCCTTAGTAGAGTAGTGGGCTTGAAAAGTGCAGGAGTCTTTGAGAATTGGATGTCCTATGTTATAGTGAGGATGGAACATAACACCGATTATCACTGGGCAAGCATCATCAGTGCAATGATACACGAGTAGCTGTGTAATGTATTACAGACAAAGAGCTTCACCATGACCTCCTACTTGGTCTATGCACTTGCAAGATTCCATCCCTACAAAGGGCTAAGTGCAAGAGGTGTCTTCAGGCAAGATGTGATCTATGAAGTTTACCCACAATTACACTTGGGCAGCTCAAGCTATAAGAGGGTGAATGATGCATTCACCATGTACATCACCAAACTACTTCAAGGTGCGGAACATGTTAGAATCTTAGATAGTGCAAAAGAATTGATAAAGAAGTTTGGAGCTTGGTTCATACTGTAGACACCTAAATTTGGTCACTTAATTTATTCAAATTTATCCCCTTTCGTCTAAACATCCCCTTATTTGCATTAATTAAGTAATATCACTATTATTTAATTAATATCATTAATTATGCCAAATCCCTAAGGTATCTAGTTAAATAATTAAATACCTTCCTCTTTTATCAAATGAATTAAATAAATATGACATTTATTTAATTCCTCACATGTCGCATCCCTTTCTTAATCCTAATTATTCTCATAATCTCATCATTAGGTATGTGCACATGCCTAATCCTTGATTAGGATGTGTCACATCCTCAAACTTTTGCAAGTCGATCTCTAATCTCTCTTAGCCACCTAACCCTCCTCTAATCCTTCATTAACTAGCCTAATCAACCTCTCAAGAAATTTTTAATTCCTTTTATCCTTCTAAGAAATATTAAGTTATTTTTTCTTTTCCCCATGTGATCTTTGACTTGTCACATCAAACCACATGTGAACTCTTCCCCTTCTCCCACTTGCCTCTAATATGTTATTAATTTGTCTAATCAGGTACTTGCACAACCTTAATCACTTAATTAGATCAATCTAATATCCATGCCATTTATGGAATGTGTTCTAAGTCAACCTTATTAAATGCTTTTTCCTTTTGGAGAAGGCACCCCTTTCCCCATGTGAATTTTTAATTCACATTTAATCCCCCAATGCATTCCAAAGAATTTTAAATTCTTTCTCTCATTCCCATGTGGATATTTGAGGAATTTTTAATTCCTCACATGTCCTTTCACCCACATGGGGACAAGGACCTCCTTTGTGAGGAGATCTTGTCCAATCCCAAGATACTATGTAGTACCTCCATGTCATGTGCTCTCCTTCCACCTCATTTACACATCATCCTTCTTGAGCCACTTCACATGCCACATGTCAAGATGTGAGGGCTTGTGAGTTTTCAACTCACCATAGCCCTACATTTTGGCTTTGTTGGTTTAATCCCAACCATCCATCTCTCTAGGGGAATTTTGAATTCTTTATAAATACCCCTTTTTTCTCTCATTTTAGGGGAGGAGATCATTATGCTAGCCAAACTCTTGCAAAATTTTCTCTTGAGCCATTCTTAGCCAAATTCTTGCACTTGCATCCACTTTTACCCATTTTCCATCCATCTCGCAATCCACACTTGCATCTTTTTCCATCAAAGGAGCATACACTACATCAAAGATCAAAGGGCCAACCAAAGGATCGATTCGAGATAACGTGAATCCACTCTATTTGTTGTTTTTATTTTGTTTTGAATCCAACTAGGCTAATCTTGAGGTGTAGGATGTTTATAGTTGTTATTTGCACTCTTTTGTTTGCTACTCATTTTCTAACAAATATTTTTGCCCTATCACATTTCTGGCACATCCGGTGGGACCCACAAATGGGTCTCTATCTTTCACGTTTGCTATTTTTTCACTTTTTGCAGGTGCAGGTTGTAGAGGGGTGGACCCGACCTCGAGGGGTGGACCTGCCCTAACCAATAGGCGAACTTACCCTTCACAAGTGAACTCGACCTTGCCCAGGGGTGGACTTGCCCTCCATAGACTCCATAAAGTGTTTTTTGGCAAATTTTTCATAGAGGGGCAGACCTAACCTGACCAACAGGAAGACCTACCCTCCATAGGTGGACCCGACCTTGCCCAGGGGAGGACCTGCCCTCCATAGACTCCAGAAAATGTTTTTTGGCAAATTTTTCATAGAGGGGGTGGACCTGACCTACAGACAAGTGGACTTGACCTACAGATAGGTGGACCTGACCTGTAGATAGGTGGACCTGCCCTCCAAATAGGCGGACCCGCCCTAGAAAACTTTTTCCATAAGGTGAAAATTCATTTTTTAGCACCTTTTTTGGCTATTTTAAGTGTTTCTAACCCCCTAATGTGCTTTTTTTGAGTTTGTGCAAGCATCTAATTGGAATTTGGCGAGGAATAAGGATGAGACTCACTAACAATTTTCCTTGCAAGGTTAGTTATTTATCAATTTTTGCTTGTTGTCTTGCATAACTTAGGCACAGTTTAACTAGGGGTGTCAATTAACTTTGTTTGCGGTGCTTTTTGGTAAGCTATTTGACGTATCCAATCCTATTGTGCCATTCAGCTATCCTGGGTGACGAGAAATCGTAGCTTACCAAGTCCCTTGAGTCATCCTCTTTTACTTTTCTTAGCAGGACCTGCTTGGGGATTTCATCACCCCAAGGGACGATTCCAACCATGTGTATTAGCGAGGTATATAAAGGAGGGAGAGCGAAAGATGTACCTCAATCCAACCACGTTGTAATTGGTGAAGCGTCAAGATGATGTGAAGAGTTTATCTAAGCCTTTAGTATCTCGCTAAGGTTCCCGACTCACGCTTGTAACGGGTTGGTGTTCATGGTTTGGGCCTCATGTACCGGGTGTATATCGAGGACTCCTTAGCAACCATGTTATCCTAGAATAGAAGACTTTGTCAGCCATCCCCCTTTCTACTAATCTTAAGATTGTGTTGTCTGAATTATTTTCTTTGTGTAAAACCAGTAATTTTTTGTTTAGCCATATCATTTTGATTGATGTTTGTTATGTTTTGAGTCCTTTGCCTTAGTTATCTTTTCAAAAGTCAAGTTTAAACCTCCCGACAAGTGAACCTTCCCTCTCGACAGATGAACTTGCCCTCCAGGGGTGGACCTGACCCATCTAGGGGTGGACTTGACCTATAAACCAGTCCTTTGGAGCATGTTTTAGCCAAATTTGACCAACTTTTGCTCTATAGGTGGACCTGCCCTCCCGACTGGTGGACCTGCCCTCCTAACAGGCGGACTTGCCCTCTAGGGGCGGACTTGGCCCATCCAGGGGTAGACTTGACCTATAAACCAGTCCTTTGGAGCCTGTTTCAGCCAATTTTGACCAACTTTTGCTCCATAGGCGGACTTGCCCTCCTGGCAGGTGGACCTTCCCTACACAGGCGGACCTGACCCATCCCAGGGGCGAACCTGACCCTTGGTCAATTAGTTTTATCATCCATTTCATCATTCTAGACATTTGTGTCATCATTTCATGCACTCCTTTCACTGTTTCGATCACTCGTTTCCCCGTTTCGAGTAAACGTTCACCCATTTCAAACCTTTGTCTATTGTCTTGAACTCTTGTTCTGCCATTTTGATCATTCATTTACTCATTTTGAGTAAACATCCATCCATTTTGAACCTCCCTCACATCGTTTCGAGAGTCATTTGCAAGTCATTGTTTGCTTGTTCTAAGTAAACATTCATCCATTCTAAACCTCTATCTCCTCATTTTGAGAATCCTTCGTCCATTTTGAGTCACTGTTTACTCGTTCTGATTACTCATTCATCCATTTTGAGCACTTGTTCACTCATTCCGATTACCCATTAGTCTATTTCGAATCTTCCTCCCCTCATTTTGAGTAATTTATCATTCATTCTAAGCTTTCATCTTCTCGTTCTAAGTAATCTTTCATCTATTATGAACCTCCTCTCATTTTGAGCAGCCATTTTCCCATTTCTATCATCCATTTCTCCAATCAAATCAGCGTTTTCCCCATCCAGATCCCCTAAACTTCATCTCGGGTTATTATCCAAATTGACCTAAGTGTCTGATATGATCGTCATCATCAATCAATCATCATCATCAACCCAATCAATCTCAAAGTGGATTCGGTGCTGCAATCATCCATTATACTTTAATCCGATCAATCAATATCCTATGTCACCTAGGGTAATCTCTAAATGGGGTTTACAGTCCCCTTTCATCATCCTATTTGATTCATTAGTCGATCTTATCAATCATCGATCGATCTTATCCAATCCAATCCAATCCAATCGCATCCCTATCCAATCACCTTTGACCCAATCAATCTACTTCCATCTTGAAGTAGATTCGGTGTCATAATCATCCTTTGATAATCAAATCCAATCATTAGAATCAATTCCATTGCATCATCCGGTCATCCTAATCTGAGCTTGACCTAAATCCCGATTTGAGCTTTAGTACATTCATGTCCCAAATCTTTGATTCATCCTCTTTATCCTTTCATCATCATGAATCCTTATCCTCCATCAATATTAGTCAAGAGAAACTCTAATTACGTCAACAACGATAACAAAATTCTTGTTGATCAAGAGGAATATGACATAGATTTCCTTAACACTATCATTGCTAGTAAGCTTTCTCCACCCGCTTTCCAAAATCCAATCACCCCTTTGAGTTATCTTGTTATGTCTTTATCCATGCCTACTCATGCTCCTTATGCTACCTTTGACAAGGGATATCCATCACATCCATCATATCCTTCATCTACATCATCCTCTTATCCAACACCCGCATCCTTTTATCCTAGTCTGCCATCACAATACCCCTATACTAATCCCCTGTCCACATCCTCCTATCTCAATCCTTCATTCGCATATACCCACTACCCTAATCTTCCATGCCAATCTACTCACCCTAATGCTACATTCACACCTTCCTATCCTAATCCAACATCTGCACCAACCTATCTCAATCTGCCACCTCAATCTTCCAATCCTAATCCACCATCCCAATATCCGTATTACAATCCACCACCTGCATCCTCGTGTCCTAATTCACCATTCCAATACCCCTATCTTAACCCTTCATCTAATCTTAATCCCCCATCTACTCATATTCTTCCATCCAATCCCATTCCTCAATCTAATCCTAATCCACCAATCCATAGCCTTAATCCCCTACCAATCCCTAATCCTTCATCCACTCTTACCTCGCCATCCAAACCTAAAGTATGCAAGTTCCTCACTCTAGAAATTCTCCAAGGACTTATAACAAAGAAGACATCCCCCACTCCACATCTTGAAGTTGTGGAATCATGCCATCCCAACCCATCATCCACGGTCATTAGTGATGAGACCCTTCTCCACCCAAACCTATCATTGATGATACCACCCCTAACACCACTCAAACCGTCAAAACCATCACATCCTCTGAATCCACTGAGCCCCCATCTCCTACCATCACATCTACTGAATCCATTGAACACCCACCTCTCACTCCGAGAGCCGTCGAACCCATCGACGACACCCTAATCCAATCCACTTCTTCCACTCCTAGTGTCACTAAAATCCATTCCCATGAATGTTTTGAATCCTCCATCCCTCCATCTTCCCCACTTGAAGAGTCCCACCAAGACTCCATTATCATGCCTCCTGCACACGATGAGTCATGCCAAGAGCCTAATCCAAAGAATGCCAACATATCCCCTTCTCTAGATCAAGATCCTACCATCCCATCTAGTCCACATCAAGATCACAATCCCTCATCCATTCCATCCCATGATCCCCTTGTCATTCAAGCTTCCACCGCTCCATCTCCCTCTCCATCGCATAGCCCACTACCACAAATCTAGATCCTATCATATCCCCGGATCCCTCTCCTCATACAACCCATCCAAATGATGCTATCCCATCATCTCCCTCTCATAATCCCCCATCATCGCCTAAAACTGCTATCCCCACACCGCTTGCATATCCCCTTGGTACTATCACATTCTTCCATGGTGGCCTCCTTGCAGAAGAAAAACACAGTGTATATACCACCCATCATCCTCCACCTAATAATGGACTCGCATCATGTTTTCATAATAACACAAATCCTATCATGGATCGCATGCTCAAGAAAATGAACTATCAAGGAAAAGGTCTAGGCCTTCATGAGCAAGGTATTTTAGAGCCCATCGAATTCAAAGAACAAATTTGCATGCAAGGTCTTGGACCTATTTCCCAAGACTCACAATCTAATGATGTTGGTACAACCTTTAGATGTCCTCAATGAGCCTTTTCCAAAAGCAATGTCGGCTCTTCCCATCGCTCCACCATATCATATGCTGCCATCCCTCCTCCTCTATTGTATCACCTCAAAACAACTGTCCATATTCCTCCTTCATCTTCTCCATCCATTTTGGGTCCTTACATCCCTCCATCCACCATCTCCCATCCTTCATCTACTCCATCCATCTTGGGTCCTTATGTCCCTCCACCCACTATGTTTGTTTTGGACCCTTATATCCCAAAATCACATCCTCCATCTTGTCCTATTCATCCTTTCATCCATCCAACACCTATCCATGTCATCCATCATAATAATCCCTCTCGCATGTCCCCTAAGTAGGATCAATAAAGGCACATACCTACACATTCTCCATCTACACGTAATCCTCATAATTTTACCTCCATTGCTCTACATCATCCATATCCTTGCACCCATCCCATTGCTACTAAAAGTACTTTGGATGATAAAGTAAAAATACATAAATCCAAACATCCACGTGAATCTAAAGATCCCCATGTCCCCTCTAAAAGACATGGTGAAGAGAAGAAAAATATAAATCCAAATCAAATCCGTAGGCCACAAAGGCCCACCAAAGCAAAGATCAAAACCATATGGATCCCAAAGAAAAAAGATGCAATGCCTTCAAATGAAAAATCTGTAACAACATCCAACATTGCTCATCCAAAAGCTAATCATTTTCATCCACCCTCTCCTAAATATTTTTTGGGTCCCTATGTCCCAAAATTCACTATTCCATATCCTCCATTATCCCCACATTCTCCATCCATTAATCCTCTTATCTTTTCACATCCATCACCACATGTGCCAATGTTGGTCCTGAACACATCTCCCCATCACATATCCACCTCATCATTCCATCCATAAACTTTCCAACCTCCCGCCCATTATCCCATTATCCCATGTATCTCCCCCCTCAAATCCTTCTAATTCATCCTCTTGCATAATTCGTTTCTCCTAATAAGGTTGTACCAACATCCAACAGTCAGTTCGAACATGGGCTCTTAATACCTCATATAGAACTTGATGCTTGAGTCCTTCATCCAAATCCTTATCATGTATCTTCTCAATCCCCTTATCCGCATCCCTATCCTTATCCATTTTCATCCTCCTGCTATCCAAAAATCCACAAAAGTAAAAAAATCCAAAAAAATAGAAAAAAACCAAAATAAATAAATAGTAAAGAGAAATAATCCATCCAATGGTGAAAACTTGGCAAACAAGCACCTTGGATAAGTACCATGATGAAAACCTGGCAAATAGGCATCATGCGTAAATCCCCATCTACACTCGGGGGCAGCTTTATAATATGCATTCTCGCCATCCGCTATGCTTCCAGCTATGCACCCGTCTTCTTGCTATACGTCATTTTTATTCATCCCCTCCATCCTACCTATCTTACACATCTTGCTTGGCATATCTCATTCATCCCAATCCTTCCATCCTCCTTGTGATCTTGATAATGACAGGGGAAAACATATAAACATGCTTTGGGCACCTCTTAGCATCCATTCCCCTCATCTGCACACTATCCTACTCCTCATTCGCACTCGTCTACTTTCCTTATCCACCTATCATGCTACCCTCAATCTCCCTTCATACATGCTCTATTGTATCCCTTAGTCACCCATCCTATCCTCCTCTAGTTATCTCCTTCATTTTCCCATCTTCGATCCCTCATGCCTCATTATATATGACATATCTAGAGTGGGGGCATCTTCTTCCTTTGTGATATAGTCCTTGGAGGCATCATTCATTCCATCAGAACAATCCTTATATTCATCTCCCCCTCCTTATCTTTTATCCCTCCAAACAATCCTTATATCCATCTCCCCATCCTTATCTTCCTATCCTTCCATCATAGCATCCCTTTTCATCTATCCATTTGGTAACCTTTTCCTCATCTAAATCCTTATCCCTCTATCCAATCCCTCCAACCAATCCTTTTCATCTCCCAATCCTCATCTCCTTCTCCTCATCCCATCTAATAATCCCTTGTCATTAGTCTCTAGCTATAGGCTACTCCCCACGCAATCCAATGCCATCTATCTTATCGTTATCACTTTGGCTTCTTTTACACATCTTGTCAATCTCCTATCCTTTCTCATCATTCATCTTTCCCCCTTTTTTGTTAGTCCTCCTGGATCCCCGCCCTCGCCCTGGGTACGGGCAGACTCGCCTGAGCCCACTGGTGGACCCACCTTGGTCCGTGGGCGGATCTGCCCCAGCTCAGGCGGACCCGCCCTGGTCCCTAGACGAACCCGCCTGGATCCCCGGGTGGACACACCCGAGCGAACTTTCCTGGTTCCTCAGGCAGACCCACCTGAGCTCCCGGTTGTGGGCGGATCTGCTTGAGCTCTGGGCAGACCTACCCGCGGATGCGGACTTGCCCCTACCGTGGGTGGACTTGCCCAGGCACGGGTAGAGCCCTCGTACATGGGCGGACATGCTCGGGCGCAAATGGATCTGGTCTTCCATGGGACCCAAGCAAAGGTCCCCTGCACCTCTAGTTCTTTTTTCCATCTGCTATTTAGCCATCTTTTGGGGGTGTACTCAACTAATTTATCCATCTTGTCATCCTCCCACTTCATCTTTGCTGATTGATTTTTATGCTTGAAACTTCCGGGGGCCATAACTTTTGACTCGGGTGTCCGTTTGAGCTAAAATTTTATAGGTGGTTGTATTATGAGGTGGCATGTGGAGTCTCAACTGAGTCGGTTGGACCCCATTTTGCCACATTTTTGGGGCCTCAAACTTTCATCTTGACCTTTAAAATTGCAATTTAGTGTTTTTTTTTCAATTTTTGAAAAATCATTTTTGTCAATAACTTGAAATGCATGTCTCAAATTTGGGATGTTTGTTGGAAATTCATCCTATCTTAGTTTTGGGTATTTTTTGGGAAAAAACTGAACTCTCAAATGTATGACCGCGAAGTTTCCTAAAATGGCAAAATTTGATAATTTTTGAAAATTGCCAAATTTGAAAAAATCTGATTGTCAACACCTTACGTCCCTTAAGACTTTGGAACTTGGTGTAGAATCAATCCCATCACATCCTCCAATCATTCTAATCTAGGCTTCAATCCAACCCTAATATGAGCTTTAATCTAATCCCAATCTGAGCTTAACCGAAACCCTAATATGAGCTTTAGTCCATCTGTAGTCAAGATCTTTGGATATCAAAAAAAATCTTAAGATCCCTCCCTCCGTCTTCTTCAATTTTGTCTTATTCATCCATTTTAATCATCCATTAACTCATTCCAAAGAAACATTCATCTATTTCGAACCTTCATCTATCATCTCAAACATCCGTTTACTTGTTTTGAGTAAACATTCATCCATTTCAAACCTCCTATCATTTCAAACTCTCATTCAACAATCCCAATCAATTGTTTACTTGTTATGAGTAATCTTTCATCTATTCCAAACTTTCCTCTTCTTGTTCCAGTAATCTTTCATCCATTGTGAGTGGTTGTTTACTCATTTTGAATAGTCGTTCATCCCTCTTGATCATCTATTTACTTGTTCTGAGTAATCTTTCATCTATTTTGAACCTCCTCTCGTTTTGAGCTTTATGTAGTCACCATCATCCTATCCAATCCAACAGGTCTATCTTGTCTCATTCTATCAGTGTTATCCGCTTATCTAGGGCTATCTCATCATCCATCATTTGTCTTTGGTCCTTTCGTCAAACTATGTTACCCCTGTGCTTTCACGTAGGCAAGGTCGATCATTTGATCCACCCCTGGGGATTTGTTTGTTTGCTCTTTTATCGTCTATCATCAATCTTCATTGTCCACTTTTCTCCTTTTCTTCATCCTATCTTTATCATCCATTGAAGTCTCCATCATGGTATGTCATCAGCCTTTTATCGAACTACGAGGGCTCTACGCTTTCACGTAGGCAAGGCTAATCTTTGATCGACCCCTGAGCCCCTAGGTTGCTAGGATGTGTGCTAGTCTTCTATCTTGTGTCATGTCTCTTTTGTTGTGTCATCAAGCTATGCCCTTGTCTAGCTGGTTCTTAACAAACAAGATTCACTTGTATCAATAGATCCAATTGGTTATGAATATCCTGCGTCATATAGATCTTTCAGTTTAGTATCTGTCATCGGTCTCAATAGGATGCATCCTTCCTAACAGACCTCATCAATCCCATCCATCCCCTTGATCCTATGGCAAAGGACTTTTGAAATTGATTGCAATATTTTGATGCTTTGGCCTTTTGTTTTTCATTTGAGCTCCCTATCATAACTTGTCATGGTCGGCTTGATCCATCATATCATGGTGTGCTTTGACTAGTCAACATAGGGGCATATCTTGATCTTTTATTTGTTGTTGTCTTCTCGGTTTTCCCACGTAGTATTCACCAAGATCCTTGAGGTCTTGTGTTATGTTGGGGCATCCTTGTGTGCTTGTGGTTATCCCAATACCTAGCCCGAGCAAGGTCATCACGACTTTGGGGTGTTGGGATAACCTTCTTGTTTGATGTGTTTGTTTCATGCATTAGACACTAATCTTCCTTGGTCCTTTATACCTTGGTGTATCGTGTCTTCTGCTATAGCAAAAACCAATGCTCCTAAAGATGGAAAATTGCATTTGGATTGCATTTCATCTCCATCCTCTTGTCTATCAAAATCCCCCCATCCCTTCATCCTTCATCACTCTCCCTCGTCTATCCATCCAATCTCTTATCATCATTTCCTCAATCTTCTTAGAATAATATAGATTGGTTATTCTAAGCATCTTGTCCACCATCATTTTTATTCCTTTCATCCATCTCACGTTTGAATCCTATCCTCATCAACTCATATCTCACACAAATCATCTAATCATATCCTTGGTCTTGTTCCCAGTCTTGTTACAAGCCTTGATCTGATCATCCTCATCATCATCCAAATGTATTCTTCCATATCCCCTTGGTGTTGTTTTGGGATGTATCCTTCCCTCGTTGACAACACTTTCATCATCATCATCAGGGGGTATTATTCCCTATCATTTAGTGGTGTTTTGGGATGTATCCTTCCCTCATCAATACCACTCATTGGGATGTATCCTTCCCTCATCAATACCACTCATTGGGATGTATCCTTCCCTATCCTCATGTTGTTTTGGGATCTCTCATTCCCTCTCCATCCATCATCAACCCCTTGTGGCTTGTAGCTTGACTAGGGCAACATCATATTTGTCCTAACATCCATTTGTGCTTAATCCATCTCATATCCCTTATCATCCTCTCTTGTATATCACTTTGCATCATCTTCTTCATCTCCCCTTGCATCATCTCATCCATTTCGAAAGCACACCCATGTTCTCTTTGTTGGTGTAATTAAATGTGTTGTACCTTGTTCTAGGTCATGATTACACCTTAGTTAAGTTTACTTAGGGACCACACAGAAGGTTGTTGGAGATTTTCCACTTTTGGTGGACTTGACATGTCATTACTTTATCACTTCCACCTTTTGTGGACATATCATGTGATTATCTCTCCACCTTTTATGGTGATTATCACATTATCACCTTTCCACTTTAGGTGGAGTGATAACTTTTCATAGTTGTCTCATGTCATAAGATTACGACACTTGTCATAATCTTATGCCCTCCTATGTTCTCACCTTGGCTATATAACCAAGGGGTCTCCTATGTACTTTGCATAGCATTGCACTATTCCATTCTATTTGCATTATTGGCAGAATACAATTTATTCTTGTCATCTTGTTTCTATCTCTCTTATGCTTGTGCTTTCTATTAAGCCTTTAGATCTTGGGTGGCTACCTTCATAGCCAATTCTTACACTCTTGAACCCACATGTCCTCTCGAGGGGGCATCCTTCATTCCTATTTTTCATCATTTTTCCCCCTTTCCTTGTCACTCCTTTGAATGACTGGGGCATCTTTCCCAATCTAACCATCTTCTTCTAGGTTCTATGTTTTAATATTCTTTCAAATGATGCTACTTCGTAACACCATCTCAAAGAGGGAAAAAATGTAGACACTTAAATTTGGAAATTTAATTTATCCAAATTTATCCCCTTTCATCTAAACATCCCCTTATTTGCATTAATAAAGTAATATCACTATTATTTAATTAATATCATTAATTCTACCAAATCCTTAAGGTATCTAGTTAAATAATTAAATACCTTCCCCTTTCATCAAATAAATTAAATAAATATGACATTTATTTAATTCATCACATGTCACATCCCTTTTTTAATCCTAATTATTCTCATAATCTCATCATTAGGTATGTGCACATGCCTAATCCTTGATTAGGATGTGTCACATCCTCCAAATTTTGCAAGTTGATCTCTAATCTTTCTTAGCCACCTAACCCTTCTCTAATATTTCATCAACTAGCCTAATCAACCTCTCAAGAAATTTTCAATTCCTTTTATCCTTCTAAGAAATATTAAATTATTTTTTCTTTTCCCCATGTGATCTTTGACTTGTCACATCAAGCCACATGTGAACTCTTCCCTTTCTCCCACTTGTCTCTAATATGTCATTAATTTGTTTAATCAAGTATTTGCACGACCTTAATCACTTAATTAGGTCAACCTAATCTCCATGTCATTTATGAAATGTGTTCTAAGTCAACCTTATTAAATGCTTTTTCCTTTTGGAAAAGGCACCCCTTTCACCATGTGAATTTTTAATTCACATTTAATCCCCCAATGCATTCCAAAGAATTTTAAATTCTTTCTCTCATTCCCATGTGGATATTTAAGGAATTTTTAATTCCTCACATGTCCTTTCACCCACATGGGGACAAAGACCTCATTTGTGAGGAGATCTTGTCCAATCCCAAGGTAATATGTAGTACCTCCATGTCATGTACTCTCCTTCCACCTCATTTACACATCATCCTTCTTAAGCCATTTCACATGCCACATGTCAAGATGTGAGGGTTTGTGAGTTTTCAACTCACCATAGCCCTACATCTTGACTTTGTTGGTTTAATCCCAATTGTCCATCTCTCTAAAAAATTTTGAATTCTTTATAAATACCCCTTTTTTTCTCTCATTTTAGGGGAGGAGATCATTATGCTAGCCAAACTCTTACAAAATTCTCTCTTGAGCTATACTTAGCCAAATTCTTGCACTTACATCCACTTTTACCCATTTTTCATCTATCTCACAATCCACACTTGCATCTTTTGCCATCAAAGGAGCATACACTACATCAAATATCAAAGGGCCAACCAAAGGATCGATTCAAGACAAGGTGAATCCACTCTATTTGTTATTTTTATTTTGTTTTGAATCCAACTAGGCTAATCTTGAGGTGTAGGGTGTTTATAGTTGTTATTTGTACTCTTTTGTTTGCTGCTCATTTTCTAACAAATATTTTCACCCTATCACACATACAGTTCCCTACTTTTTTCTACATTAGGACAAATGGGTGTCAAAGAGCTCCCTATAGACTTCCAGGTATCCCACATACCATTTCATACTCCTAGAGGTCACAAGGCAGATATGTGTCTTTGATGCTATAGTGAAAAAAGAAAAACATGGGACTGGGTTTGGTAATGAATTCCCTCTCAGGGTAGGCAGTAATGAAGTGTGTCCTATCATTTCAACACATTCTTTTGAGGAGGAAATGAGTGCCTTAGGTTTGTCTTTCCACTCCAAAAGCCCTAGGTTTGATAGAACTGGTAAGGCACAAAAGAGGGCCAGTAGAGAGCTCAACCACAAGGATGATATAGAAGACTACTAGGCTAATTGTAAGGATGAGTTTGAGGTTAGGAAGAAGAAATTCTCTAGGCTACCAGTTAACTTGATTAGATTGTACAATGTCAAAGCTATCCCTAATCAAATTGATGATGATGGGGATGTGATCTAGAACCATGATTATGAATCTGTCAAGGATAAACTAGTAGGAGAGATTGATTGGCTGAAAGAAGAGAAAACAAAATTGGAACAAATCACAATTCCTGTCCTCAAGTACACTAAATTGTGGATCAAATACAAGACTTGAGAAGGCTAGACAAGGAAACAATAAAGAAGGAGAGGCTGCAGAAATAGCTAAATGATATGTGTAAATATGTGCAACATTTGATGAAACCCCTGCAGGCAATATGAAGTGAGGGAATGCCCCCTGAAGGCTTGTTTCCTAAGGATGTAGTCAATGAACTTGACAGGATGAAGACATCAACTCAGGTCACACTTGATTGGTTGCATGGGGTGGGAACTAGAGGAGATGATGCAATCAAAGAAATCCTATCAAGTGTTGGAGATGTCCACAAGTCAATGGAGTGGTTGAAATATGTGTTAGCTCAAGACAAGGAAGATGTTGATCTTCTGTTGTAGAAAACCAAGGCCATCATGGAGTACACTGAAGAAAAGTTGGTAAGTGATGGAATCCTTTCCTCTTCAAAAGTTGCAGAACCCGGGGAATGGTATGAAGCTCTACAGATCTGATAGAGGGTATTGAAGAAAGTGCATAAGCAGGGAAAAAAAATAGAGAGCACCCTAACTGACATATATAGTAAATGTATTTCATTTTTTGAAGTCATGATTGGTAGGAAGAAGTTTGCACTGAGGAATCTCAGCTTGGAACAGTTAAGGAAATGGTGGCATGATGTTTATGTCCCAATTAATGATGGACCAATCACAGTTCGCCATTTGGATGATGCGGCCACATACATTGCAATCATGGATAGGCACCAAACCCTAAAGGTGGAATGGGATAAAATAGTCAAGCAAACAAGGGAAGATATTAAGTCTATTGAAAGGAAGTTTAAAATATTAATTATTCCACCTTTGGCCGACTTGGAGAAGACTTTCTTGATGGTGCAAGATAAAATGGGGCGAGATAATGATAAGAGGGAGAGCATTTAATGCAAGGCTTCATCAAAATTTGTGCTTCCCATTATTCCTTCTTCATTCTTCACATGCATTGGACCAGGCTATATTGGAGAACCTAGGCCGACCTAGATGAGTTCGAGCATTTAATGAAAATATTGTTTTATTCTAGAACTATCTTGGCTGACCTTGTCTTGGGGCCGATTTTTCTTGTAACCCTATTTGGGCCGACATAGCATGCAATCTCTATAAATAGGGCATTCTATCTCATTTATAAGGGCTAGATGATTAGACTCTGAAGCGAGCTAAGTGATAGAGCAAGGAGTTAGGAGTTAGTTTATTTTGAGCAAGTGTTGTAACAAAATATTGGAATTGTTGCTACTTTGGATGACTTAATGCAGGTAAAGACATTGTGATTTGGTGTCCTTCTTGTGTTAATTTTATCTTGTAATGTTCTCGCCACGCTAAACCCTAGAGGAAGTTGCAATTCGCTACTTAAACGTACCAATTTTTTTTTTTTGTTAAAGTACAATAACATGTAAAATGAATACATATTGCCAACATCCTCTAAGGCCACGAGACAAAGATTACTTAAAAAGCCAAACAACAAATAACCTTAACATAAACTGAAACATTATGCACTTAAGGAAATGAGACAACATACATTCCATGCAAGATAAATTACAACAAGGATAATAAATACCTCAAGATTCCAATTAACATTTAACAATAAGATTACAACACTCATTCCTTGAATGAGGCAATTCCAACCAAATGATTACATAATACAATTTCCACCTCGATAACAACTAAGGGGTAATAAAATAAAGATCAACTGAAAAGAACGAAGCCAGAAAAGCAACTGCATCCAACGAGCTCTCCAACAGGAAATCATGACCACACGATCAAGAAGAAAAACCAACGGAATAAAATGCACGCCACCCGACCACGTGGAACCCAAAGGCCCCACTCCCTCCGTGCTAGGAGATAGTAACAAGGATTTCCTAGACAACACCATCTACCACTAGACATAGGCTAACACAAAAACTGAACTACAAACAAGAACATATACCACATCACTTAACATCATGGTTACAATGCTTCCAGAGTACAAAAATCGAGTACAATCACTGTACAAAATAAACCAAAGGTACAATACCATACCGACTGCTGTCATAGGAGGAGTGTCATTGCAAAGGTTGCATGGGATCTCCTGGCTAGTCTTCCTAGGTCCCGGCCCCCCTCTAGGGATATCCTGGAAACCTCAACCGACTCCCGGCCCCACATGCATACCAAAGCGGAATCGATTATCTCTCGTAAAGACGAGATAACGATCTTTCCATTCCAGGCCTTCCCGACTCATCTCAAGTCTCGTACAAGCCCTTGAGCCAATGAGTGAGGCTAAATTATCTTATTAATGTTCAAAGCTACTCTCTCCCTAGTAAGTTAATTTAATTTTCACTTAATTAACCGAATCTCACACGAGTTATCCTGGAACCACTTTGGGCCCGACGCTCGTTTGAAAGCCACTCCCCTATCAACAACACAAAACTCAACCACATGCCAAGGGTAGACAATGCACTAACACTTATCACAAATAACCAAACACCTCAACAGGTAACACATCACTACGGATGTCCAAAACTGAAACCAAAGCGTGCACTACCCAAGGCTAACACAAGGTTGACTAACATAATGAAACCCACATAACAACTGATAACTCGACTCAACCATGAATCACAAGGTCACACAACCCATTCAAAGAACTAGGTAACCACTTGAGCTTAACTCACACATAATCCAAGATAGCCAAAGCAAAACATAAGAGACATAGCATCATCTCAAGAAAACACTGCTGGAAGACTTACATGATCAACAAGAAACGACTTAAAGCCAACAATCATATAAACTCACGTAAACCACCCATAACAAATAAATGAACCCATATCAGGAAGATTCACAAAACAATCACCCTCCTTCCACAACATCGAAGGCGAACAATTAAACACTGAAATTATTTCAGACAAAAAGGAAGGCTAATGTTCAGATTTCCTAAATCCATTCAAACACAGATCTCATGACTTGCATTTATCTATTCAATTGATCCCATTTCTATTCACGAAATTGGAATATATAAAGAATGGATCATTTACTCTAAATTTCATAACCATATTCATAATCAAATACTTTAATGATGCAACTTTTTGGTTAAAATTTAAATCAACCGTTCTCTCTAAGTTTCACTAACATAATCAAACTCAAGGTATTTTAATAAATAACACTTAAATTAAATCACTTAATCCATTTTGCAACATAGGACATTCAATCAACTAAAATCGATATTTCAAATAAGACATTAGATTTTCCAAACTCCACTCTTGCCTCTAAAAGCACAACGATAATCATCTTAAAACCTTTGAATTATGACACCCCTTAACGCGTCAATTAAAATAAAATACCATTGCGAAATCCATACAATTAAATATAAAAGCATGTTGACATGATTAATTACAAACACATATTCAAAGCATGAATATACCTTCATATACAAAGATACTCAATCTAGCCAACTATTATTTTAACAATTATAAAAAGAAAAATTCCATTAATTAAAAATATACCAAATAACTTACATATTTCCAATTAATCATTCCTAAAAACCTTATGATTTAACAAATAGAATAAAATATATTTTAACTTATACCAGATTTCATTTAATTTAATATATATTAAATATATTATATTTTATATAATATATAATATTAAATATTATAAATATTATATAAAATATAATATAAAATAATATTCATTAAAACTTTAATTTGAAATAATAAAAAAATAATAATTTTGAATTAGACAAGGCATTGGGAAAAGGGCCGAAGCCCAGGGCACACAACCCCTGCCTCCCGCCGGGCGGCGGTGGCTGTGTGCAAAGCACACAGCACCGCCTCCCTGCAAGCGACGGTGGCTGTGTGTAAACACACAGCCCGCCCCCCACCGGGCGGCGACGGCTGTGTGTTCTCACATAGCCCGCCCCCCACCGGGCGACGACGGTTGTGTGTTCTCACACAGCCCGCCCCCCGCCGGGCGACGGTGGCTGTGTGTTCTCACACAGCCGACGCCTCCCGCCGAGCAGCGGCAGCGGTGGGGGTTGACCTCCCCAACCACCCCAAAATTAAAAAAAAACATTAAAATATATTACTACGTTTTTTTAAAATGAAATTACCAGGATTTTCTGGGTTATACCCACATTTTAAAATTTTCTTAAATAACAATATATATATATATATATATATATTTGTGGGTATTTCCATATATTGCTATATATGGTTGTATTCACAATTATATATACCCAAATCTTGATTTCATACCCAAATTGCAAAAATAATCCAAACCCAATTCAAGGAAGTAGCACTTATTTCAAAACAACCAAAATGGGTTTTCAAAAAACTAATTTTAACATTGAGTTTTCTTGGATTTTCTTTCCATAACTTGGTTTAAATTTCATGTTTGATTTCAATTCCAAATCTATCTACCATTTACCAAATTTAAGAGCTTTTCCATGAGTTTCCATTGAATCTAACACTATATTTTCAATCATTCAAATGAGCAAAAGAGATGGAGGAAGAAATGATGGAACCTTGTGTTTCCTCCAAAATTGCAAGCTTTTAACCATGGAGGTTTTCAAGCACCCTTTCAACTCCACCATCTTAGCCTCCTCCAAGCCTCTCCACCCAAAATCCAAAACCAAGAATCCATCGAGGGATTGAAAGAAAAACCCTAACTAAAAATATATCCTTTTTCCAAACTTCCCAAATTCAAATTCAAATTCAACTTCTAATTCAAATTCAAATTCTAATTAAATTCCAAACCAAAATGCAAACTCACTTTCAAATTCAAACTAAATTCAATTTCAAATTCCTATTCAACTCTTCACAAATATCTTCCCCAAAATAGTCAACCATTTCAGAAAATATCCTTTCTACCCCAAGGTCTTTGCATAAGAAAACATTTGAATTTTTAATAACTTTAAACCATTTTCTAATTCCAATTTGAATTCAATGTATTTTAGCATTTTATATTCAACAAAAGAATTAAATCTTTTACACTTTTAATTCATAGGGATAATTTAATTAATTCACACAATTAATTCAAATTATCAATAAAATAAATCTAATTCAAAATTAGATTATTTTATTAATCCAATTAAATTAATTAATTAATCACTAATTTTCCAACATCTCAATAAGACAAAACGTTCATCATTTATAATTTCCAAAAGCTATTTAATCACTTTTAGCTTGCAACTAAACACATTTAATCATTAATTAGACTTACAAGACATTTAATAAACTTTAAACTTGAAATTAAATAAACACTCAAGGGGAACTGACCACGTTAAAACAACTGACCCCGACGACAAACCAACAACATGCTATGACTAGGGTGATGACCTGGTTCGGAAACCCTAGCTACTATCTCCCAATTAATTTATGTTGGTCAATGGACACGCTCAGACCTGGAAACCAGGTGGAGTCGATGTCATGTACCTGCCAACCTGCAACAAAGAGCATGTCGAACGTGCATATATACATAATATGATCAATCACACCGTGAAGAGGAAATCTCGGAATTACAGGGCGCTCGCATGCGAGTGATGTGATCCCGTCCCCTTCACCCATACAGTATCACTAACTGACAAAGCTAACATTATTAACATAATCAAAGCATAAAGCATCATTAATTCACATGTTAACATGATCGAAGCATAACATAGGAAAACATTGCCTGATTAACAGAGCACAAAAAGGAGGGGTGTTACAGATTTCCAGGTCCTTGTGTTAATTTTATCTTGCATGGTTCCTATGGTTCTATCTTTTGGAATTGCTTTGAAAGTATCTAGTATATGTTAGATTTAAGGCTAGATGATTCAATATTGTTTATGGTTTCATGCTTGAAGTGTTTGTAGCAATCCCTAGTCCATACTTTTTGCAGCTGGTTGATTGTGAGTTTCTTTGTAAAGTTAGACTGGACCTTATATTAATGTGCTAAGTTCAATTGAGAGTATTTATTCATTTCAATTGCAAAATTTGGGTTGTTTTGAGTGAATGCTTTACAGTTTGAAAATCTTTATTACCTTAGAAGATTGCACTGTTCTTGTGAGATTGCAGATTGAATCTGGGTTAAACAAGAATTGGTTTTGAGGGATTGATCCATTTCAAGCATTTTATCATTTGCATTGTTGACTCTAGGGTTAATTTTAGTCTCAGTATCTCTCTTAAACCCTTATCTTTTTCCTTTTCTTTTATTATCTGTGTTAGATTTAGGATTTGAAGTATCAACATATTGAAAATTTGATAAGTTCTAAGATCCAACATTTGTTAGTAAGGTCCCTTTGTGATTACCAACATTTTCACATATTATTTGAGCTATTTATGTATTGTCAAGACCTGACATTAGAGACCTTGGGGTTATCTCTTGAGGCTTGCCGATAGAGATTTACCTTTCAAGAGAGATAGGATTTTACATTCTCATTCGAGTTGTTATTACTGTATAGTAAAACACCATCAACAATACTTTGATGGGTCTTATACAAATCATGGTTCGAGAGCCAATATCCTCTTTGTTACACCTTAAGGGGACTCAATACCAAAATCATACAGAATAACATTTCCTTGTACAAATAACATGGTCGAGTATGAAGCATTTCTAACAAGACTACGAATGGTCATTAAATGGAAAATCAAGAATATTAAAGTCTCTCGTGACTCCCTATTGGTTATTAGTTAGGTTAATGATGACTATGATACAAAAGATGAGAATCTCACACCTTACAAGCACATGGTTGATAGTTTTAAGCTGTATTTCTATGTTACTACCTTTGAGTAGATCCCAAGAATTCAAAACAAAGCAACTGATGCAATGATAACTATTGGATCTCTTTTGGATATACCTAATAATTTGTCATAGTATGAGTTCTTGGTGGAACAATTATTGGTCCC
>VDFB02324728.1:40654-58930 GCA_007258455.2 Sequoia sempervirens
TCCAACTTTTAGACAAAGAACATAGAATCAAAAGAGCCCTAACTTCATCAAAGTTTACATTTACATAAGTTAATTGACTGGTAACTGTGTTAAACTCATTTAAATGATCAGTAACTGATCCACCTTCTACCATTTTCATATTAAATAAACACTTCATAAGAAATACCTTATTCGAAGCGGAAGGATTTTCATATAACTTTTCCAGGGTTTCCATCAACTCTTGAGTTGTCTTTGCTTTTGTAATATTGAATGCCACTATTTGTGCTAGGCACAAATGAATACTGCCAAGAGCCTTTCTATCCAAGATCTCCCAGTCCTCATCTGACATTGCTGCAGGTTTCTTAGTTTTCCCTTCCAATGGCCGCCATAAATCCTTCTGATAGAGATAGTCCTCCATCTACATCTTCCATAACTGATAGTTTTTCCCATTAAACTTCTCAACCTTCTTACCCTCGTCTACCATTGCTCCCACTCAACCGTGAGACTCCCACTCAACTATGAGATCTTTCTTACAAATGATAATCGAAACACAACCCGCTTTGATACCACTTGTTAGGGTTAGAAATGGCAGATATCTAACAATTAATGTAGATCTATATAATAAATAGAGAAACTAAAACACACACCGAATAAATCATAACACAGATAATTTAACGTGGTTCACCCAATCCGGGCTACATCCACCAAACCGCAACGATCCAATACTTTAATTATCCAGTGTAAAACCTATTACAATCTTGCGAATAATCACATTTTTACCATACTGAAAATACCCATCCGAACGCCTTTTATCAAGCTTAGAAGCTTCCAGATTTTTTGGGTTCTACAAAATCAGATTTTTCCTTTTTCATTGATTTTTTGGGTTCTACAAAATAATTTAACGTGGTTCACCCAATTCGGGCAAGGATAGGGGTTGGGGTGTACAGTATACCATGGGCTATACAGTATAGCATGATCAGTCGCCACATACCAACAATTTATGTCCCAATTAATGATGGACCAATCACAGTTCGCCATTTGGATGATGCGGCCACATACATTGCAATCATGGATAGGCACCAAACCCTAAAGGTGGAATGGGATAAAATAGTCAAGCAAACAAGGGAAGATATTAAGTCTATTGAAAGGAAGTTTAAAATATTAATTATTCCACCTTTGGCCGACTTGGAGAAGACTTTCTTGATGGTGCAAGATAAAATGGGGCGAGATAATGATAAGAGGGAGAGCATTTAATGCAAGGCTTCATCAAAATTTGTGCTTCCCATTATTCCTTCTTCATTCTTCACATGCATTGGACCAGGCTATATTGGAGAACCTAGGCCGACCTAGATGAGTTCGAGCATTTAATGAAAATATTGTTTTATTCTAGAACTATCTTGGCTGACCTTGTCTTGGGGCCGATTTTTCTTGTAACCCTATTTGGGCCGACATAGCATGCAATCTCTATAAATAGGGCATTCTATCTCATTTATAAGGGCTAGATGATTAGACTCTGAAGCGAGCTAAGTGATAGAGCAAGGAGTTAGGAGTTAGTTTATTTTGAGCAAGTGTTGTAACAAAATATTGGAATTGTTGCTACTTTGGATGACTTAATGCAGGTAAAGACATTGTGATTTGGTGTCCTTCTTGTGTTAATTTTATCTTGCATGGTTCTTTTTGTTCTATCTTTTGGAATTGTTTTGAAATTATTTGGTATATGTTAGATTTAAGGTTAGATGATTCAATATTGTTTATGGTTTCATGCTTGAAGTGTTCATAGCAATCCCTAGTCCATACTTTTTGCAGCTAATTGATTGTGAGTTGCTTTGTAAAGTTAGATTGGACCTTATATTAATGTGATAAGTTCAATTGTGAGTATTTATTCATTTCAATTGCAAAATTTGGGTTGTTTTGAGTGAATGCTTTACAGTCTAAAAATCTTTATTACCTTAGAAGATTGCAGTTTGAATTTGGGTTAAACAGGAATCAGTTTTGAGAGATTGGTCCATTTCAAGCATTTTATCATTTTCATTGTTGAATCTAGGGTTAATTTCAATCTTAGTATCTCTCTTAAACCCTTATCTTTTGCCTTTTCTTTTATCATCTATGTTAGATTTAGGATTTGAAGTATCACCATATTGCAAAATTTGATAAGTTCTAAGATCCAACATTTGTTAGTAAGGTCCCTTTGTGATTACCAACATTTTCACATATTATCTGGGTTGTTTATGCATTGTCAAGACCTGACATTATAGACCTTAGGGTTATCTCTTGAGGCTTGCTGATAGAGATTTACCTTTCAAGAGAGATAAGATTTCCATATTCTGTCCGAGTTGTTGCTGTGCAGAAAACACCATCAACAATACTTTGATGGGTCTTATACAAATCATGGTTCGAGAGCCAATATCCTCTTTGTTACACCTTAAGGGGACTCAATACCAAAATCATACAGAATAACATTTCCTTGTACAAATAACATGGTCGAGTATGAAGCATTTCTAACAAGACTACGAATGGTCATTAAATGGAAAATCAAGAATATTAAAGTCTCTCGTGACTCCCTATTGGTTATTAGTTAGGTTAATGATGACTATGATACAAAAGATGAGAATCTCACACCTTACAAGCACATGGTTGATAGTTTTAAGCTGTATTTCTATGTTACTACCTTTGAGTAGATCCCAAGAATTCAAAACAAAGCAACTGATGCAATGATAACTATTGGATCTCTTTTGGATATACCTAATAATTTGTCATAGTATGAGTTCTTGGTGGAACAATTATTGGTCCCCGTGTTTGATGCCCCTGAATCTGAGCTTGTGTGTGAAATTGTAGGTCCTGATTCACCTTGGTACAAATAATTTTATAGTTACCTACATGACCAAATTATCCCTCCCAACTTGTCCACTAATCAACACAAGACATTTATTCGACAAACATCCAAATATGTCATCATCAGTTATACCCTTTACTGTTGTGGTCTAGATAGCACCCTCCTAAGATGTCTTGATTCAAATAAAGCAAAAATAGATTTAAAAGAAGTGCACAACAGTATATGTGGAGCTTACTCTGTTGATCCTACCCTAGCTAAGAAGCTTATGCAAACAAGATACTATTCACCTTCTATGGAACACGATACCTATCACTTTGTTAAGAAATGTTGCCAATGTTAGATACATGGAGATCTTATTCACGCACCTTCTTAGGAACTTCATCCAGTTACATAACCGTGGTCATTCTCTTAGTGGGGACTTTACCTCGTGGGAAAGATCCATCTTACCTCCACTAATGGTCATAAGTTAATCCTAGTTGTAACTAAGTACTTTACTGAATGGATTGAAGCTATTCTAATGACCTACATTATCAAAAAAAAATCCAAGTTCACCCTTAATTGTACATCATATGTCGGTATTGTGTTCCCTAATCTATCGTCACAGATAATGGTCGTCCTTTAAAAAATTAGGATGTCTGTGAATTATGCGATAGATTCCACATCCAACATCATTTCTCCACTCCATACTACTCCCAGGGCAATGATCAAGTTGAAGCATCTAACAAAACTATTCTCAAAATCCTAAAGAAGATTGTTGATGACGTTGGCCATGCCTAGCACATCCAACTCAATCTTGCATTATGGGCCTATTGTACTAGCATCCACACTCCCACAAGGGCCACTCCATATTCCCTCATTTTTGGATCCAAAGGTATTCTTCCCATTGAGGTTGAGTTACCATCCTTGAGAGTATCTAGGCAACAATTTATTGATGAAGAAGAATATCGTATATCTCATTTTCATGAACTAGAGCTATTGGATAAGAAATGAAAAAATGCATTAGTTCATTTACAAGCATATCAAAACTATCTTCATCATAGCTACAATAAGAAAGTGTGAGTTAGGAATTTTGATATTGGTGATCTAGTCTAGAAAGAAAATTTGAAGAATCAAATAGAGAGAGAAACCAGGGAAGTTTGAGCTTAATTGATTGGGTCCTTACATCATAACAACAATATATGGATTTGGTGCTTATTAAATTTCTACTCTTGAAGGTGAACCATTGCCAGATCATATCAATAGCATGCAACTTTGTAGGTACTATATTGAGATTTTGGAGAATCCCATCAAAAGTAAAAAATACAAAAAAAACAAAAAAATCATTACCTTGATGAAAACCTGGCAAACATGCATTTTGGTGACACAAAAAAAATAGTAATAATAAATAATCCATCCAATAGTGAAAACCACTTTGGTAGCACTTTGGATAAGTACCATGGTGAAAACCTAGAAAATAAGCACCATGTGTAGTCGGTCTTTGCTCTATCATCTACTATCATTCTATTTGGTTTTTCACTTTCACCCATCCTTCGCGTTAATCATTTTTCCATAATAAAGCTCAATCATCTTTCTTATTGGTTGAGAATAGTTGATATTTAGTGTCTTTATCCTTTCATATCCATCTATAATAAATTTCATTCATCTCTTTGCCCATAATATGTTGGTCCTATACCTGACTAGGGGCAATTCTTGGACTTGGGTTTCATATGGGATCTTTGAAATGGTATCAACATTCAAAACATGTCAAAAGAAAAATAAATTTAGAAAACATCAAAATCCAAAAAAAAAAGTGTCAAAATCACCAAAAATAAAGTCAAAGTTAGTATTAGTCCAAGTGGTCGAACTATGTTGCCTTTGTGACTTCACATAGGCAAGGTCATCATCGATGATCCCCTGAGGCTTAGGTTAGTCCTTTAGGTTTATTCATAACAAGTTGTCAGTCCATCCATATCCACAGGTCATAATAAACTATCCATAGTCAAAGTTAATGTCGAACTATGTTGCCTCTGTGCTTTATGTAGGCAAGGCCATCATTGATGAACCCTCAAGGCATTAGGTTAGTCCCTTAGAGCTTGTCATAACAATATCTTCACCCATCATTATCCATGTTTCATAATAAAATTGTCCCTTGCTTAGGATGACATTTTTAGCAGACATAAACAATAGTCAAACAAGATAATTAAGCTTATCAAAATCATGAAACAAAAAGCAAACTATCCAACACGCCTCCAACTAGGATAGATCAATTACCTAAATAATCAACCTATCAAACAAACAACTTTTTAAATAGTCAAAATGATCAAATAGTAACAATCAAATAGTCATATATAGGTTGCCGCATCGTCGAAACTAGACTCAATCTATCATTGGTCTTATACGACATGCTTTATTCTTGGAACCATACTTTATCCATCAATAAGATCAAATTGTCTTATATAGGTTGTCACACTCTCAAAACCAAACTCAATCCATCATTGGTATTATACGAGGTGTACCATTCCTTGAACCAGATGCTATCACTATCTAAAATTTGATCATGCAAACAATCATTAGCAAAGGATCTAAATGGCTACTGACTCTATTGGTCCAATTTGTTTTATCTTCTATCAATTTATCTTTGATCATGTACTATGCCCCTCAAGGATGTCCTAAGAAGGATTTAGAGGAGTGATGATGGATCATGACTTATTTTCTCTTTGATTTAAGTTTGTAGTTTGTCTTGGCAATATGACTGGGGCAACTTGGTTCCTTATATGTGTCTGAATTTTCCATTTGGTATAACAAACTAGCCTATGCAAGCTAAAGCTCAAATCAAATGATTGTGTGTATTGGGATAAATATGCTTTGTGGCTACTTCCTCACATGGTCCAACAAGGTTGTATGGTTCCTAGTCTATTTCATGGCATTCCTTGTCAGTCATGTGTCTATTTTTTTGCAAGGAATAACATATCACACCTTGGTCTATCATACCTTGATGTTTGCCATTCATTGCCATAATAAATTCTATGATGATAATTATGAAATAAAATAAGAGCTTGATCATTTATTAACAATATATCAAGATAGCAAGTCCCAATTCATCTATTTCATTCTTCCATTCCATTCTTCACTTGCTTCTTTTTGCACTAACATTCCCTTCATCCATCCCCACAGACATCCTAATGGTGTTAAGTAGGAGGTATTTTTCCACAACGAGTCAAATTATGATATTGCTATCAGGATTCAACCGTGTAGTTTCGAGTCAAACTCATTGACCCATGTTTCATGAGTAGTGGTTCAACAAGAACCCATCTCTCATGATATCGAATGGTCCACATAGCACTCATTGCATCTAGGTGATGCTCACAGAGGTGAAGCACTGGTCCGTCCCGGGAGGTCACCCATCCCAGTACTGCTCCAGCTCAAGCGCGCTTAACCAGGGAGTTTTCTCCAAGGTTAAGCCCGCTTGAGTTGTTACCCCATTTGCAAAACCTTCAGCAAGTGTTGTGCCTTATGAACCATTCATAATAGAGCCCCTTTAGCTCATCAATTGATAAGTAGGAGGTATTTTTCCACAGCGATGTCAAATTATGATATTGCTATCAGGATTCAACCGTGTAGTTTCGAGTCAAACTCATTGACCCATGTTTCATGAGTAGTGGTTCAACAAGAACCCATCTCTCACGATTAAATAAAGTCATTAATACTTGACACAAATCTAAAGCTAGAACATATATTCTAAACACATAAACATTATCTTTTCAAAAAAGGATACAAATATACACTTGAATTCCTAAATCTCTTTTACTTAATTTAGTATCAATCCAACTATAAAATAATTAAGGACGAAGTTCCCATTCTCTAAAATATTTCAAACATTCATAGTTAATTATTTAACAATTAGTTATTAGATTAATTGTTAAATAATTAAATATGAATGTTTGAAATATTTTAGAGAATGGGAACTTCGTCCTTAATTATTTTATAGTTGGATTGATAGTAAATTAAGTAAAAGAGATTTAGGAATTCAAGTGTATATTTGTATCCTTTTTTGAAAAGATAATGTTTATGTGTTTAGAATATATGTTCTAGCTTTAGATTTGTGTCAAGTATTAATGACTTTATTTAATCATGAGAGATGGGTTCTTGTTGAACCACTACTCATGAAACATGGGTCAATGAGTTTGACTCGAAACTACACGGTTGAATCTGATAGCAATATCATAATTTGAATCGCTGTGGAAAAATACCTCCTACTTATCAATTGATGAGCTAAAGGGGCTCTATTATGAATGGTTCATAAGGCACAACACTTGCTGAAGGTTTTGCAAATGGGGTAACAACTCAAGCGGGCTTAACCTTGGAGAAAACTCCCTGGTTAAGCGCGCTTCTGGAGCAGTACTGGGATGGGTGACCTCCCGGGACGGACCAGTGCTTTCTGTGAGCATCACCTAGATGCAATGAGTGCTATGTGGACCATTCGATATCATGAGAGATGGGTTCTTGTTGAACCACTACTCATGAAACATGGGTCAATGAGTTTGACTCGAAACTACACGGTTGAATCTTGATAGCAATATCATAATCCTAATGGTGTGTTATGACACACAAAAATAAATGCATTAGTATCATCTTACATCCACAATCATGTCAAGATATCATAAATATCACTATCACATGCATGTAAAGTCATCCATATTGCATAAAAAAATACAATAGTATCTAGAGTATTGCATCAGATAGAACCATCATCCATATAAGCATCACATAACAAACATGTCATAAGCATATAGGTATCCATCCATACATCATAAAATACATAAGCATAGTGAATAATCATGTGCATCCATCCATATATCATAAACATGTATTTAAGCATGAACCATACATCACATATCCATAGTATCACATCATAATCCATAATCCACATCTTATAGGAACATCACATAAACATAAATTACATAATCATAACATCACATCATAAATCCAAAACATAGAGGCATGTGCACAGAATCAAAAGCATCATATATTCATCACTAAAATCATGCATCTCTCTCACACACACACACACACACACACACACACACACACATATATATATATAAATGGTGTCATAGTACAATGTCATGATGTATCTCAAAAAGGAGCTCGTAGGCTCAATAAAAAATAAAAATGTTTGAATGCACATTAAATCAAAATAGGCCTAGCATGTGCCACCCTCCTCTCTTGAACCTGATGGTTTGTCCTCCCTTTGCTATGATCCTAATGGTCTGTCATAGAGAGAGGATTGTCTCTGTGAGACACTGACATTGCTCTAGGTCTTCTGTGAATGTGTCATGCTCTTGCTCTGGCTCTAGAAGCTCAAATCTCTGGTAGTCTCTAGCACGACATGCTCATATAGATCCCTATAATACTGAGCCTTGTTGCTTGTCTGGTACATAGTCTCTACAAATTTTGCAACTCATTCACTAACAATGGAACTGAAGTCAATGCATCTCTAGTCTACCCTCTCTTCTTGTATGATTGCCTGGTCTCTCTCAACTATCAAGGCCCATACTTGACCCTGCATGAATGGAATTCGTGCTACTTGTGCCTATAAAGCTTGCACCTAAGCCTATAGTTCCTATATCTGTGCCTAGGGACCCTGCCCCACATCCTTGGCCTCCTCCTCCATGGCATCCATATTCAGGACATCATGTAATCCCTCCTCCATGATCGTTGCATCCCTGGTAGCCTCTGCCATAGCAATCTCCTCCTCTTTGCCTCCTCTCTCCTCACCTTCCACCTCCTCCACATCTACCTCCATTTCCCCTTGTTGCTCTATTTGCAACTCGTCCTTCTCTCCCTCCTCTCTGATGCATGGCATATGCTAGGGCACCCTCTATGTTGCTCGTGGAGGTAATCCTACCCTTTCTCGTTGACCTCAGTGATAATGACCCTGACCTCTCTCGTCTCTACCTCTCCCCCTGTCACCTCAGGCTTTATCCCCTTTGCATCTATCCTCTCGGCCACCCCTATCTCCACCATCACCATCATCCCCATCCCCATCTTTGTCTCCATCACCTCCTCTCCCTCAACCTCTGCCTTGAAGTTAGCCTTGTGGCCCCCTCCCCATCCTCTCCACAAGCGTTGGTTGGTCAAGATTTGTAAATGGTGTGGGTCCTATAAAGCTACTTGAACACTGACCATCAACCCCCATTGTGAGACCTCTCTAGCTGACCTGGCAAACTCTGCTACTCCCATTGACACTCCTTGCTACTCGTTGAACTGTCTCAACACCCTCTTTGGTAGGTGCCTCTCTATGATGTGTTGTGTCATAACAGTTTGTCCAATCATATATCATGTATGCTTGCAATAGGGTAGATACTTTGTATCCTCACCCCATCTTGCGCAATCCCTGTAAGTTCTCCAAGTAAATCCATCTAGTAGGCCAATAGCATGTCTCGAATATCCAACATCCCTTACTCTGGTATGTGTAACTACTCCTTCATAAATTTATACATATGGTAGTCTAGGAGCTACGTATATGTCAAATGTTGGTTGAAACATTGTAATGAGCTCTCATGGCCACACCATTAGGAGCATCGTCCTGCAACTAATGCTCTGTCCATCCCTATAAGTTACATCATGTAATTGGATGTATAACATTGCCAATAGGAAGGGTCCCCATGTATATACCATGGCCTCCATCATCATGACCTCAAGCATCTTCCCCATCCCACGAGAAATCCATGTCCGGGCTTGTCGAGGAAAACCACTCTGCCGATCACTAAACACAATACCACTATCAATCTCTCATACCTATCAACTAGGGTGTGCCATCTAATCTCATAGTCCTCCAGGTCCCTAGCTCTACTAGGGAATCAATCTCAAAGACTCATCGCATAGCTACTAATCCCCTCCTAGTGTCATAAACCACTTGATCCCCATGGATGGGAAGCTGTAGAATCCTCCACACATCCTCCAATGTCACGATCGTGTCAACAATCGGTAGGTGGAATGAACTCATCTCTAAGTGCCACCTCTCTGCCAATGTTGCCAATAAACTTCAATTAGCTCACACCACAAGCATAAATGTCACATGGTAGAGTCCTAATGTAGTCAATGTATCTCGCTCCTGTACGACTAGATGATCTCAAAGGGAAAAGGATGTCAGTTGACTCTCGCACACATATATTGTGTCTAATCTCACCCACATCCACCAAAAGGCATATCATGTTAATCACAACATCTAAATTAGCCTATATGACCTACTGCATATTTACAATTTTATCAACAATTGCCTAAATTAGTCCATCAGTCAAATGCATCGCACTATCCTTCATATGCGTCATACATTTCAATTGTAGTTCCATTTTGCAATTGCATCATTCTATCATTTAGTTGCATCCCACTTTGGCATTTTCGTTGTACCATCCATCAAATGCATCACACCACAATAATTATGGCGTAGTTCATGGTTGTGAGTTGATTTTCATCCATTACCAATCTAAAATAATTACGTCGCATTGTAACAATTGCGATGCATCACACCATAGTTACGATAAACATGATAACAATTACGGTGCAAAAATTGCACCACATAAACTTTGTGCTCATTCAAGAGATGGCCAAATGCATTGATATAAATTTCAAGAGCTTGGCCAAGAGTAATCGCTTCCTCAAGAGTGGCCTTGTCCACCAAATAAGAGTCATCCACAAACTAGAGATGGGTGTGGACGCATCCCTTGCATAATGTGGAAGACAAAAATAGATTCAAAACACTTAGAGTTAGTTTAGAAATTTGTCAAGTCCTTCCACTAGAATGAGAAAAAGATATAGAGAGAGAATGACCAAATAAGTGTCATCCACAAACTAGAGATGGGTGTGGACCCATCCCTTGCATAATGTGGAAGTCAAAAATAGATTCGAAACACTTAGAGTTAGTTTAGAAAATTTTCAAGTTCTTCCACTAGAATGAGAAAGAGATATATAGAGAGGATGACCAACACACGCACACACAATAAGTGCCATCCACAAACTAGAGATGGGTGTGGACCCATCCCTTGCATAATGTGGAAGTAAAAAATAGATTCAAAACACTTAGAGTTAGTTTAGAAATTTGTTAAGTCCTTCCACTAGAATGAGAAAGAGATATAGAGAGAGGACGACCCACACACACACACACACACATAATTCATATACTCATACTTCTACAATAATTGAGCATATTGATTCAAATAAAATCCTATATGCCCATTACCAATTTCCACACACACACACAATTCATATACTCATACTTCTACAACAATTTAGGAGATTGATTCAAATAAAATCCTAACCACTACATACATTTATTTTCCTTTGCAATCATGGGAGTGATTGAAATGAGCTAAAAACCTCAATTCGACACACACACAAACACACATAGAATGAGAAAGAGATATAGAGAGAGGATGACCCCTACACACACCTATAATTCATATACTCACACTTCTACAATAATTTAGCAGATTGATTCAAATAAAAACCTATATGCCCATTACCAATTCCCCACCATCCCCAGCCCACACACAAACACACAATTCATATAATAATTTTGCAGATTGATTCAAATAAAATCTTAACCACTACATAAACTTACTTTCCTTTGCAATTATGGAAATGATTGAAATGAGCTAAAAACCTCAATCAAACACATACACAATACTTCTACAATAATTTAACAGATTGATTCAAATAAAATCCTATCCACTACATAAACTTATTTTCCTTTACAAATCATGGAACACACGTGCACACAAATACATGGGCACACACAACTAAAATCCTAACTACTAGTTAGATAAACTTATTTTCCTTTACAATCATGGAACATGCGCACACACAAGCACGCGCACACACACAATGATTTCACAAGAGCGCACACACACGCAAGCACGCGCACACACACAATAATTTCACAAGCGCGCACACACGCACAATGGCTACATAAGCACATTGGTACTTCCCTTGGAACGACAGAACCGTAAAGCGATTTCACTCTTTACGTTCTTGATTTTATTTCATATAGGTATATATCATCTGTAGGTCGTTGCAGAGTTCCATATTCTAACATGTCGGGGGGGCGAGGAACGGTGGGGGAAAAGCCAGCTCAGATAATGCTATGGTTCTGTACCATCGGCACCGTGGCAGGTAATCCCACTTTGAATGTGTGCATCCAGTTTTTTCTCTCAGACCTTTTCTTTTCCACCGTGTATGTAATAATATCTCTATTATCTATACATTCCTCTTTTATTAACTAGGCTCCTCGTTTTTAAAAATTGGTCCAGGTCTTTGGATGACTGGTGCAAACAGACAGTTGCAGAACAGGGAAAAAAAGAAAAGTTTGGACGATAAACTCAAGGAGTTGGATTCAATTCCAACCCCATCTGATAAAAGTACAGTAGAAAAATGATACGCAAAAGAGTTAGATCAGGCAAGGGTTCAAATTTTGATTTAGTCGTCCACTTTAGATTGAGTTAGGGCTGGAATGTGATTTATTGGTTCACTTTAAATTGATCAAGTTCCGACATTTGATTTGTTGGTCTAGTTTAGGTTCACTTAGGGCTGAAGTTTGATTTATTAGTGCTTCATTAGATTGTATTTTACATGTCTTGCAGATTAATGGTTGAAACTTTTTGGCTCATTGCAATGTGGTTTTTTGATAGTATTGCAAAGGAGTTATTTTACATCTTTCTGCACTTAAAATATAATAAGGACTGCGTTTGGGCTGAAACATTATTTATTGGTATACTTGATATTGAGTTCTACATATATTGCATATTTTTTGTTTTAACATTTGCATTTGCAGGGTAGCTGTCAATTGTATTGCCAAAGGTTGGATGTAGCTTTTTGGTCTTTAAAGGTAATAGGAACGATTGAGCTTGGGATTATAGTGATTAGGCAGTCAGAATTTCAAATGTTTATTTCATTTTTTAATTTTTGTTTTGGTTGGACTGTGGTTTCAGTGTATTCTTAGTTTATGTATATCAAGAGCTTTTTAACTCAAGCATTTTGGTGGGGAGAAATCGATGGGGCGATTGTTGTGGAAAAAACACATACATCCAATAAAGCTTTAACTGAAATTTTAAATGTTTCTGGTAATAACTTTGTCAAGGCACACAATTGGGGGGCTAGTTGCTTCAGTGGTGTGGAGTGAATTTGTTTTATCCGTGGGGCATTGTGTCTTGTTTACAGCTGGTGCATTCCGCACAAGCCATCCTTTTAATGTGGACACAAAATAAGTGTGGTATAGGGTTTGGGCCTTGAATCTAACCAGCTCAAAATCCAAAAGACAGATCAGTATACATGCAATTTTTTATTAAATAACCCGATGGATAGCATAGGAAACACTACAAGCAGCACGAGTTTTTCAGGTTTTAGAAATCAGCAGTTTGAGTTATTGTTTATCAACCTTTTGGAAGAGTCTCTAGGACTGCAGTTTCTTGTGCAATATGAAAATGTGGTGATGGAGTCTACTTGTCCATGGTGAAAATATGGTACACTGCATGGTAAAGTCAGAGGGACACAGTGAGATGTAATACATTATCCCTAGTTGACAATCCGTGTCAGTGGATCTGCCTGCTACTGAAATTTGTTTCAGGCTGCATAACTTTTGAGAGATGCGAACACAATTCAAAAGTCAGATGCATACAAGCATTGAAATATTGTTAGATGAATGTCAACAATACTAATAGTTTACTGTCTGCATTTTTTTCTCCAATTATATATTTGCCTGTTAGATTATGAAGGAATTGGGTTTTATTCTCCGATTTTCCATGGTCCAGTTATCATGTGTATTTTAGTTAACAATGCAAGAGCATATTTTCAGATGAATTGAGAAAGTGGGTTTGGTATTTTGTGTTTTGGGGTATCGAATGGAAAATGTGGTGCTCGCTAGGCTGAAGTACCTTCAAGTCATTCAGTTGGAGAATGCCATAATGACAGAGGTTGAGGCAACTGTATTGTTGCTCTTTTGTATTAAAGCCCAAGCTCAAGTTAGTTTTTTTTTAGAAAATATTTAAGTGTTTTTCCTGATGCCATGTCTTGTTTAATACATTTTTATCAAGCCTGCTGGAAGAACACATGAAGATAGAAATATTTAACTTAGTGCTCTCAAATACTTGCGTTATGCCATGTAGGAGAACCTTTTTGACCCGTTGAGCCTCTTTGTCAGGCAAAGAATGTAGGATGCTTCCTTAACATGTAGGAGAAGTTGAAACTGCTTCCTGGACAAGTTTGTCAATAGACCTCTTGCCTGTTTTGAGATTTTGTATTAGAGGGAATGCACCTTATCTTGGGAGTTTATATTATAGGGAAGGCACACCAATTAATTCGAAGCTATCACTCGGTTTTGCTTGACAGTCAAAGTTTGATATTTTAAGAGACGTATTCATCCTGAATCTGCTATTAGTTTATTATCCATGACTTTGCAAATTCTTATTGCTTGTTTCTTAATATCTGTAACAGTGACAGAAGAAAGTAAAATGATGCAAGTAATATAGATTATAATCAGGAGCTAGTTTGAGAATCTGTTGAGCCCTCTTTATGAGGCAAGGTATGTAGAATGTTTCCCTAATACTGTAGGAGAAATTGATATCGCTTCCTGGACAAGTATATCTAATACACTTTGTCTCTTTTGAGATTTTAAAAAATGCACCTAAGTTATCTTAATCACATAGGACATTATATTAAATAAGTTTTTCAAGTGGGTCTTTGCCTCTCTCTTGAGAGTTACTATCACAGGGAAGGCAACCGAATCATTTTGAAGCTATAACCTTCAGAGTTTCTATTATGGAGATTTCACCTTGTCTTAATTGAACTGGACTTTTGATTAACAAAAAATTTCAAATGGGTCTTGCCTCTATCATGAGAGTTAACATTACAGGGAAGGCATGCTAATTATCTTGAAGCTATAACTTGGCTTTGCCTGACAGTCATCAATTTGATATTCCAAGAGATGTATTCATCTTGAATCCACTACGGGTTTATTATCCAGGACTTTGATGACATAATTCTGCAAAATCTTATTTCTTGTTACTTCATATCTGTAACAGTGACATAGAAAAAAGTAAGATGATGTAATTAATATAGATTATAATCAGGGACTAGTTTGAGAACCCGTTGAGCCCTCTTTATGAGGCAAGACATGTAGAATTCTTCCATAATACAGTAGGAGAAGTTGAAACTGTTTCCTGGACAAGTATGTCAAATGCACCTCGTCTCTTTCGGGATTTTACATTACAGGGAATGCACCTAAGTTATCTCAATTGTATAGCGCATTTAAGTAAATAATTTTCACAAGTGGGTCTTTGCCTCTCTCTTGAGAGTTTCTATTATAGGGAAGCCAGTTGAATCATTTTGAAGCTATAAACTTTAGAGTTTGCCAGACTGTCATTAGTTTAGGATTCTAAGAGACATGCTCATCCCAAGTTCCTATTAGTTTATTAGCCATGGCTTTACCTGCACATGACTTGATAATTCCTTTTTCTTGTTTCTTCATATAAATAACAGTGATGTAGAAAAAAGTAAGATGTGAGCAATATGGATTATGTTGATTTTTGTAGCTCAAAAAGTGGGATATGGATTTGCTTTAAAGCAACTCAAGATTAGATATGCTTTAAATCAATTCGAGTTGGATTTTTAGCAACAGCAGGATTTTTATTCTTTAATAGAATGTTTCCGAGTTTGTGAGGATAAGATAAGTCCAAGAGTGATTTTATGTGTAATTAAAGCCAAAGAAAGCACGCTAAGTAAAGCAGCTAGTCTCTATAAAAGTAAGATTGCTGTAGCAAACTTGGATTGTATTTTCGAAAGAAAAGTTTGCTGTTAGGCTGAATAGAAGATCCAACATTTGCAGGTTTTTCCCCGCATCGGGGTTTCCTGGGTAAATTTGTGTTATTGTCTTTTTGTGTTTGGCTTCATGTTATTTTTGCTTCCGCTGTTATTAGTTGTTATTTAATCCAGCGTATTAATTGTTATAAATCAGATTTCTTTTCTGTGAATTTATTGTGCAATTAATTTGTAGTTGGGTAATAAGAAATTAACATGGTATCAGAGCTCTAAACTCTGAATACGAAGCCAAGATTTGTAACGCAGATTTCAAGAAAAAATAAATTAGTTTTTCGTCTTCAGTTCTTTTTGTGGCTATGGCAACTAGCGTTCGATACGAGGACAGGCTCGAGGGTGCATCTAACTTCTTGCAGTGGAAGGTTCGGATTACATCTGTTCTCAAGGAGAATAGGCTGTGGATCTATGCTAGCATAGAAGTGACTCCACCAACAAATGATCCTGTTGCCTTAGATTCACATGAAGTTAAAGAGGCGAAGGCTCAGAGGATTATCCTGGATGGAGTAAGAGATCATTTAATTCCTCATTTATCGGGGAAAGACACTGCCAAGGAGATGTGGGATACGCTCACAAAACTTTATTAGAGCGACTATCAAAGTCGTAAGATGATGCTCAAGGACAAATTGCATAATACCAAGATGTCCAAAGGCGAGAGTGTGACCTCTTACTTGTCCAAACTGACACAGGTCAGGGATGAGCTTGCTGCTGTTGGAGAGACGATTAAAGAAGATGAGTTGGTGCGTATAGCCTTGAATGTTTTTTCAAAGCACTGGGAAGTGTTTGTCAAGTGTGTTGTCGGCAGAGATCGGCTACCTGATTGGGCAAGACTTTGGGATATTTTGTTCAAGAGGAGATCCGTGAAGGTGCTCATCGAGGAGATCAGACGAAGAAGGGTCAAGATGAAGAAAATCTTGCTCTTGCAAGCAAGGGTAAGAAGTCCAATAAAGAGCAATCGGAAGGTTCTTTTTCCAAGAGTGGAAAGAAGAAAGATCTGAGCAAGATTAAATGCTTTTGCTGCCATCAGATGGGTCACTATGCTAGTCAATGTTCGAATAAGAAAAATAAGGACAAGTAGAAGAAGCAATTTGCTGCTACAGTAGAGGTGGACGAGTTTGCATCACAATTTGAGAATGAGTTTTCACTCATTGCCTGTCTCTCAAGTTCAATTGCCAACAGGGTATGGTATATTGATAGTGGGGCTTCTCGCCACATGATGGGAGTCAGAGAATGTTTCACCAAGTTTGGAGGAGAAGCTGGATTTCTATATTGAGCTCGGAAACAATGCCAAGTACCATGCAATTGGTATTGGCACCATCAAGTTTCAGAGGGAGTCTGGAAAACCTTTGTTGGTGGAGGATGTGTTGTATGTCCCTGGCATGACAAAGAATTTAATCTCAGTTTCTGCCTTGGAAGACAAGGGTTACATCGTGACCTTTGAGAGGGGAAAAGTCTATATTCGTCCCAAAGATTCCAAGATTGCAAAAGTGATTGGTGTTAGGCATGGTAGCTTGTTTCGGTTACAGTTTGAGCCAGCACATGCGTCAGTTAGTAGCTGTAAAGGGATAGGAGAATTGTGGCACAGGAGGATGGTTCACCTTCACCATGGAGCACTTAATATTCTTAAGGAAATAGTGATGGGGCTGCCTGAGATGAAGACAAAAAAGCATGAGGTGTGCAAGGGTTGTGCTTTTGGGAAATATGCCAAGACCAATTTTCCAAGCAGCGACACTAGATCCGAAGGGATTTTGGATCTTGTACATTCAGATGTGTGTGGGCCCATGTCAACAACATCCTTGAATGGATATGAGTATTATGTTACCTTCATTGATGATTTCTCCAAGAAGACGTGGATATATTTCATGAAGAATAAAGATGAGGTCTTCAGTAGGTTCAAAGAGTTTAAGGCTCTCGTGGAGAACCAAACTGGGAAGAAGATCAAGATACTGAGGTATGATAATGGAGGCGAGTATACCTCGAATGCCTTCAAAGATTTTTGTGCTCAGGAAGGTATCAAGAAAGAGTTGACAGTTCCGTACAACCCTCAGCAGAATGGGGTTGTTGAACGAAAGAATAGAGCTATCGTTGGAGTAGCCAAGGCCATGCTTCATGATCAGGATCTGCCTTGGTTCTTATGGGTAGAAGCTTGCAACACAGCTGTGTAATTGCAGAATAGGAGCCCTCACAAAGTGTTGGGCAAATTGACTCCAGAAGAGGTGTTCACTGGTAAGAAACTAGATTTGGGGCACATTCGCATCTTTGGATGCCTTGTGTATTGTCACATTCCTGTTGAGAAGAGAACCAAGTTGGAACCTACTGCAGAGAAGGGTATCCTTGTTGGGTACAATGAAACTTCTAAGGCTTATCGGGTTTACATTCCTACTCTTAGGAAAATAGTGGTTCGCAGAGATGTGAAGTTCGAGCAAGAAAGGGATCTTCAGAAGTCAAGCAACTTGATGAATGAGGAGGAACACTCACCCACGGTTGAGGTAGCACAAATTCCTCAAACTTCAGTCACGCAAGCTGGAGAGCAGAACAAGCAGGATGATCAGATAGAGGAACAAATAATTCCCAGCCCTCGCATTCCCATTAGTGAGAAGAGAGAAATCGTGGCAGCC
>VDFB02324729.1:0-77542 GCA_007258455.2 Sequoia sempervirens
AGTTCTTTCACATACTTGGAATGAGATATGAAAATCCCTTGATACAATTGTGAAACTTGCAATCCCATAAAGAAATTCATTTCACCAATCATGCTCATCTCAAATTCATTCTTCATTTCATCAGCAAACTTCATGCATAAATTATCATCTCCACTAAAGATGATATCATCAACAAAAAATTCTATGATTAACTCCTTATCATGATCTATCTTGAAATATAAGTTGTTAGTAGAACCTTTTGAGAATTCAAGCTTCAACAGGTATTTTTCAAGTCTGGCATACCAGGGTCTGGGGGATTGTTTGAGTCCAAACAAGGCTTTCTTCAATTTGCAAACCATGTCTTCCTCATCTGTTAGCTGAAATCCATCTGGTTGTTCAATATACACTTCTTCCTCAAGTTCCCCATTTAGAAATGTAGACTTTACATCCATTTGGTAAACTTTGTAGTTCTTGTAAGCAACATAAGCAAGAAATAGTCTTACTGCTTCAATTCTAGCAATAGGGGAAAAGGTCTCTTCAAAATCTATACCTTTCATTTGATAGTAACCTTTACATACCAGTCTCACCTTATTTCAGACCACTTCACCATCTTCGTTTAGCTTGTTTTTGAATACCCACTTAGTGGAAATCACATTATTTCCTTTAGGCCTAATAACAAGTGTCCATGTGTCATTATTTTTAATTTGTGACAGTTCTTCTTTCATAGCTTCCAGCCAGTGTTCATCTTGATAGGCTTCAGTGACATTCTTAGGTTTAATCTTGGAAATCTGGCAATATTCTTCAACAATTTTCTTTCTAGTTTGCACTCCTTTGCTCTTATCTCCTATGATTTGACTTTCATAATGATTCAACTTTACATACCTTGGAGTTTTAGGACTCTCTTGGAATTCTATGTTTTCTAATTTTTCTTGTGTAGTTGCACTTGACTGCACTTCTTGACTGAATTGATTTACCGGAACAACTTGTGGTTGCTTCATCAGAACATATGGAATAATATGAAGTAGATTTGGTGATTGTGAATTCTTCCATTGGATCATGATGTCTTCATTTGAATCATAGTTGCATCTTCTGGATGATTTGACTAAATCCTCCTCAACCTTGACATTTTCACTCTCAATTACTTTTCTCAGTCTTTTGTTATAGCATCTATTGGAATTGTTGCCTCAATCTCACAGGCTGAAACCTCTAAGAAAGCATGGTCGTTGTGACATTCCTATTTTCTGGCCAACTGGAAGTTCAGTAACCTTGTGTATTTCTCATGTCACTGTGACTTTGCTTCTGTCTTTCTGAAGGAGCCTATCGCTATGACTTGGTGCATTCGCTGTAACCCTTTGCTGAGTGGAGATCTCTTACTGACTGATGGTGTTTATCAGATATCGGGGAGACTTGACTGAAAGGTTTACATTTTGGTATGAAGCTTTACCAATATGAATGTCTCGCCAATAGAAGTCTTTAGAATGACATAAGGGCTTAGGAAATCTCTTGGTGACAGTCGGTATGTCTCACCGACGGACACTCAGAGTAACTTAAGGGTCTCAGTGTGAAGTCTCAGTGATGAAGGATTGTCTTGGTGACAATGTAACACTTGAATACATCAGGGAGACCCTTGGCCAAAAGACTTGTTTTGATATGATGTCTCATCGAATATCAGAAGTCTCGCCGACAACACGTGGGGTCATTGGTTTAGTGTGACTCTTGGAGAATAGTGGTTTAACATGGAAACCTCGGTAAGAAGTCTTGCAGAAGGTTGATTCTCTCGCCGATAGTAGAACACATCGGTATGACTTGAAGGCTTCGCTATGAAGATTTGGCGATGGGAATTTGTCTCACCGACGGTGTGGGATGCATTCGGCATGACTCTTGGTGAAAGGTGGGCTCGAGGTAACCTGGAGAATTTGGTGTGAAGTCTTGGTGACAGGTGTTAGTCTCGCCGATGGCTGTGTGACTTTGGTCTAACATGAAGCTCGGTGTGATGTCTTGGCGAAAGACGATAGTCTTGCCGATGAGAACAATCACATCTATATGACTTGAAGACCTTGGTATAACCTCTTGGCGATAGTTGGATGTCTTAGCAATAGCGTTGGTGGATGAGTTCAACTGGAGGTCGGTGAGAGGTCTCACCGATCATGCAGATGAGGAGACTCTTGCTGATAGATGGATGTTGATAGGAATACAATGGGTTTCGGTATGACTTGAAGGCTCGATGTGATCTCCTGGCGATAGCGATAGTGTCATCGATGTGCATGCTGAGGTCGATGCAACTTGTAAGATCGGTGGAACCTCTCGCCGATGGAGACGACTCTTGGTGACAATGTGTAAATGGGTCTTGTGGCATCGGGGAGACACTTCTTGTGTCTCACCAACATGTGACACAAGTTGATCACTGTTGATCGAGTGAAGATTGTTCAACGTGGTGCATTTTGGACCAATTAGAGAAAGCAGGATGTGAAACGTTTGCTGAACCGTTTCTATGTGGAAGTTGGAAAACTAAAACATGAGGAAGTGGAAACATCTAATGATGCTAGGCTGGATGATTCATGAGTTCTGATCTGACAGTTGGAAAAGAATGATTTCATAGAGCCTCTTGAGAACAAATGCATATATGTATGCATTGGATGTTCTGTAGCTGATGTTGAAGATCCAGAGCCAATGAGATAGAGAAGACACAGAGAACTAACAAAGAGAAGGCCAAGTGGCTAGCTGAAAAGACAAGGCTATGAGGTTGAAGCATAAGAAGAGAAAGGCAGGATTATGCTGTTGGAATCTCTCCTGAACATGAATGCCATGGTTGATCTCTCTAGGGGTTTTTGTTGTTACAAGTTGTATCCATAATGAACAAGATGTAAAATCTGAAAGGCTAAGAGCATGAAACCGTATTGTAACTTTCTATTGCTAAATAATACAATGGCTCGAACTTTGGAGAGTGGGGTTTTTTACCCGAAAGGGTTTTCCCCATGTAAAATCTTTGTGTTATGATTTTTGTAGTATCTTTCATCTGTGTTGTTGCTTGCTGTTGAATTTACATGTGTTTTTCTCAGAAGGATTAATGTGGGAAATAAATTGTGTCCGTTTCTGCTTTAGGATATAGTAGTACGTGTCTTTGAGGCAACCTAATTGAAATTAAAGTTACCAAAGGCACTACTATTTGGAGTTTTCATTAGATGTGCTCCATTGATTTCCTTACAACATATGTAAGCCTTTCTCTTTGTGGAGTAACCTAGGAAGATTCCTTCATCACTTCTAACATCAAAATTTCCTATGTCATCATCCCTTTTGATATAGCATTTTGTTCCAAATATTTTGAAGAATTTGATAGTAGGCTTATGACCAAACCATATTTCATAAGGAGTCTTACCAAAATTACCATTCAAATTTACTCTATTCAAGGTATATAAAACATTACTTACCACTTCACTCCAGTACATCTAAGGAACATTTACTTCCACCATCATTGTTCTAGAAGCATCCAAAATTGTTCTATTCTTTCTTTTTGTAACTCCATTCTGTTGAGGAGTTCGGGGAGTAGATAGCTATCTTTTAATTCTATGCTCTTCATAGTAAGTATTGAATTCTTTTGAAAGGAATTCTCCACGTCTATCAGATCTCAGGCATTTGATCTTCAGAGCTTTTTCATTTTCTTCCATGGCCTTAAAGCTTTTGAACTTATCTAATGCTTCACTTTTCTCCCTCAAAAATAAAACCCAAATCATTCTAGAGTAGTCATCAATGACAAGCATAAAATATCTTTCTCCATGAAAGCCCTTAACTATAGAGGGACCACACAAATTAGTATGTAATAGTTCTAACACATTATTTGAGTGAAATTTCTTCCTCTAGAATGAGACTCTAGTTTGTTTACCCATTTGACATTGTTGACAGATTACATTAGTAGGCTTCACTAATTTAGGAAAATATCTTATTGCTTGAGTATAACTTATCTTAATGATGTTGTCAAAGTTTACATGACACAATCTCCTATGCCATAACAAAATTTCATCTACTTGAGAAATTAAGAAACTACCATTATCAATATTCAAATGAAAGATGTTACCTTTAGTCTACATACCAGTGGCAATCATGTTTCCAAATTTTCCACAAATCTGGCATTTTCTATCCTTAAACTATAGATCATATCCCTTATGAAACATTTGTACAACACTTAACAAGTTATGCTTCAGGCCTTCAACATAGAGAACATCATCAATATTTTATTTACCACCAAGGCTAATAGAGCCTCTACCATGAATCACACAAGCATTATTATCTCCAAATAGCACAACCCCACCATCATACTCTTCTAGATTCACAAAATTGTTTTTTTCATCGGTCATATGATGTGAGAATCGACTATCAATGACCCATTCATATTTCTCATCAACATGGGCTACAAGAGCTTTCTTTTCTTCAATGGATTCAATAGGTTCAGGCTTATTTTAAATGGTAGAAATAAAAGCCCAATCATACTCATTTCCAACATCTTTATCAGACACATCATCTGTTATTGCTTCTTCAACAAAGTAGCATTTCTTCTAAAATCTAGGTTTTCTAGGTTTAGACCTAGGAACTCTTTCAGAACATCTTGATGCAAAGTGACCTATTTTACTACATGAAAAAAATTTAATAGGTAATACATCTTCATACTTACCTTTTCCTCTTCCTTCTTATTTTGCAATGAGTGCTTCTAGTTCTAGAACTTCTCTATCTTGGTCTTCGATCTATTTCATTTCTTCATCATATTTGGATGCCATTTTGGAGCTCTCTCCAGGACTGTAACTTTTCCTGTAGCTTTTGGATACTATAGCTTTGAATGCAAATTTAGTCTTTGGTGTGGATTCCCAAAATTCACTTATTTCAAAAGTAGAAAGCTTTCCTATCAATTTGTCTCTTGTCATCTTGTTTACATACATAAACTCTTCAATAGCATGAACTTTCAACTTGTGGGAGGGAGGAAATGATCTGAGTATCTTAGCCACAATTTCATCTTCACTTACTAAACCACCGACACATTTAATACCTAGTAATATCTCATTTAATCTTTGCATAAAAGAAGTAGTATTCTCATCTTCACCCATCTTTAGATTTTCATACTTAAATTTCAAAATTTGTAGCTTAGCCATCTTTACCTATGTATCTCATTCATACAAATTTTCTAGCTTTATCTAGATCTCTTGAGCTATCTGCACGCCTACCACATTTTCCATCTCCAAATCTGTTAGAGTGATCACCAATGCTTCAATGGCTCTAGTATTTCTTTCTGCTTCCTTGATCTCATTAGGAGTGTAGGGCCTATTCGTAGGAATAGTGTATTGATTCTTTGTAATCTTGCAGATAGTATCTCCAATGCACTATAAATGAAATTGCATCCTAAATTTCCATAGTGAGTAGTTGATACCATCAAATCTAGGGATGTCTTTCTTGAATGTTGCCATCTTGGATCACCTCAAGCTATTAGAATTTTCTTTAGAGGAACCCAATCTAATACCAATTGTTGGAAAAATCAAGGATAGACAACTAAGAGGGGGGGTGAATCAGTTGTCACAAAAATTTAAACTTTACAAACTTAACTTAACTTTAATCTTAGATCTAATGAATAAACAATTAGCCATAAGCAATTAACACATCAAAGAGACAAATAACACCAAGATTTTTTATGTGGAAACCTTGTTAGGGGAAAAACCATGGTGGATGTCAGTCCACAAGATTATACTCTGTTAAAAGTATAAAGGAAAATAATAAGGGGAATGCACATGCATTCAGGCTCACTACCTAGAGCTTACTGCTCAATTACAAATAGAAGACTCACTGTCTTACAAAAATATTAGATTAAAACCATCCAAAATTTTTAACTAAGAGAATGGCTTTTGTCCAAGCCTGATTATAGTTCCAATTAGGAACAATACTTTTGCATACTTCGCTCAACCTTCTACACACTTGCTCTTCAATGATATTTGCACTTATGCACACAAGAGAACACAATGCATACTCATCACACTAACCAAAATTTTCACACTCATCACACTATCCACACAATTGCTTCTTATATATCCACCACAAAGATTTCACCATAACAAATTTGGCCAGAGGAAAAGAATATATTTTCAATGTCGGCTCAAATTCAAAATTAAATTTTCAATGCACACCCACCAAGGTCGGAAAAAACATAGTGGGGACCCAAATTCACTTCTCTAAAACAAGAATACTCCAATTAATCACACTTCGAACATCCACAACACACTTGCATCAACATGTCAGCTAAGAACAAGAAAAACCAAACATGCACAAGAAAATATTTTCAATCACGAGCTTCACTGAATCATGTGGATGTACCAAAAAGATAGAGGATGAACTAGAGACATCTGAAAACACCAAGAAATAGTAGAGCGACATTTGTGACAACCGAGATAACCAGGAACATACAATCTTCACTCAGAAACTCTAACAAAGACTAGCAAAACACTGTCAGACCACAACTTGCACACGAATTCATGTGAACCTTTGAATCTTCTGGTAGATGATCTAGACATAATCAAAATTAAACCCTTTGATCCACAACAACTAACCTTTTACGTACATAACGTAATGCCTTCATGACTTGCACAGTTTAGCACAGTTCCACTAGGAACCTAGAACACATTCACTTATAATTTTCTTAATATCCTCGACATATACAACACTTAGAACATCAAATTATAATAGTGTTGACATCAATGACAACCATGTATCACTACCACATCGCACCATCAAAAAAATTCCCAACACTTCTCTTCTAATCTCATTAAGCTCAACCAATTCATTCATTTTGTTTTGCATCTCATCACAGATGTTAGTATCATATTCCTATACAAACCTAGACATTTTGATCAAATTATTATGAGGAATTCTAGCTACCACTCCATATACCAAGTTAAAATGAGAGATTCCAATAGCTTTCTTGACTGTGGTTCTATCTTCCCACAAAGCTAATTGCAACTTCAAGTCCTAGGCTTTCTTATTCTTCTTAGGCAATCTTTTGATGATATTCATAAGGATTTTGTTGCTCGAATCAGCTTGTCCATTCCCCAAGGGATGGTATGGAGATGAATATGATATATTTATGCCATGCTGATTGCAAAAATCTATAAATTGTTTAGATCGAAAGCACATGGAATTATCAGAGAAAATACTCTCAGGCACACCAATCTAACTCAAGATATTATTCATCAGGAAATCCATGGAAACCTTGCTAGTTGCTTTCCGAGTGGGAATAGCCTCAAACCAATTTGTAAAGTAATCAGTTGCCAGTAGAATCCAGGCATGTCCTCAACTAGACTTCATTGCCATCTCTCCTATAAATTCAATCCCCCATTGCTAAAAAGGGGCTAGTGCTGAGACTAGTCTAAGTGGTAAGTTACCTGAAAACTTAAGCTTACTAGTAAACCTCTAACAAGCATCACATTTATTGACATACCTGTGTGCATCCTTGAAGACTGTGGGCCATCAAAAACCAACCCTCAATATATTTTTTGCTATAGTCTTGGCCATATAATGGCTTGCACAAACTCCTTTGTGCATCTCGATCAACAAGTCTTTCACTTGATCACCATCTACACATCTGAGGAGCACAACCTCTAGGATTCTCCACCATAGTTTATCATCAATAATACTATTATCAATTTTTTGCCACAACTCAATTGGTGGAGCTAGCTGAACATTGTTATATCTTAAGGTGAAATTATAGTTATTTCTTCTTTATGCTTAAGTGTTGTTTACACTTTGTTCATTATTTTTTAAGGGATAGTCATGCTTTGAAAACAAGAATCAGAGCTTCAGAAGTGCTATTCAATGTTTAAAGTACAAAATTGAGCATATAAGCAATAGAGAATTTTAAATGCTTTCTTTCATTTCATAGAGTGATTCATATTTACATAGCTTCATTTGATTGCAAGAATTCAAATGATATTACAACATTGCATTGAAATGTATTTTATTTTCGAAATGAAAAGCATAAGATGAAATAAAATATCCACACAAGCCATGGATGGGACTGTCATAGGGCATCATTAATATCACACTACACTATGGAAGATGCAAAAGAAGAAATCACATAAGTAACTGTTGGAATCTGTGCCTCAATTCTTACTGACAAGAAACTCCTTGAAGGAAAAGTTGGTGTGACATCATGGATGTCTGGCCAACTAGCAGTTTTGAAGTTCTAAAATGTTCATATCGGCATGACAGGGTTGATGTCTTTCCGACAAGACTATCGCTATGACTTTCGGCATTTGGCATGACCTCTTGGCGAATGGATTTCTTCAGGTGACAGTGTGATCTTATCGGGCTAACTTGAGTGTCGGGGAGAGGTCCCAACAATTGGTGGATGTCTCGTCGATAGCTTAAAGCTATCGGGGTAACATGAAGGTTGCGGGGAGATGTCTCAACGATGCAGCTTGGTCATGCTGACAGGAGTTCTTCATGGTGACAAAAGACTTCACTGGGAAGTCCTAGCGACTTGGTTAGGTCACACTTACGGGAGATGTCTCATGGTCTTTGTGGTGATAAAAGACTTCGCTAAGAAGTCTTGGCGAAAGTCATGAGTCTTGCCGATAGTAAGTGTTCGGTAAGACTTAAGGAGCTCGGAGAAAGGTCACGATGATAGACACGATTCTTGGCGACATTGTGACTTTCGGTGGAAGCTTTGTTTTGGTATGACGTCTCATCGAAACCATGGGGGTCTTGCCGATAGGTGAAAGGCTTCGGAGTAACATAAGGTTGTCAGCAAAAAGTCTTGGCGAGATTAGTATGTCTTGCCGAAAGGAATAACTCATCATTGTGACTGAAGACTTCAATATGAGTCTCTCTGAAAAGAAAATGTCTCGCCAAATGGAAACCTCATTGGTGTGACTTGTGAACTCGACATGAGGTCTTGGTGAGAACGAAGTGTCTTGCCGATGGAATGTCTGATCGCTGTGACTTATGCATTCAATATAAGTCTCGTCGATAAGGGAAACCTTTGCCAATAGGAACAAAATGGACATCAATGGTTTCAGTATAACTTCTTTGTTGTCTTATAGACTACTGGAGACTTAAAGCCGATATCGATAGAGAAAATTTGTGGCATCGGGGAGACACTGTGAGTGTCTCACCGATATGCCAACAAAGTTTGAATGCCATTGATTGTGTGACCATCCTATGTGGCATCCCGCTGAACCAATAAGAGGAAACGGTTTTTCAAACTGAATGACAATTGGATTTTTGTAACTGTCGTGACATTGGAGAAAAACAACTTGCAGGGAAAAATCTGTATCAGCATGGAAAATTTCTTGAATGGAGATCTGGTAGATAAGGATACACAGATGGAAAAATCAGAATGTGATTAGTTTAAAGTAGATTAATTCTATTGAGACTGAGACGAATGAGTAAATCAAATTGTTGAGATATGTTCTGTAACTGAATGAACATTTGAATGTAGCTACTAAGAACTAATAACCAGAGAGTTGTATCTCTAAATTGTATGTAATAGTTTATTACTATAATACAAAGAGATTCAGCTTGGTGTGGTGGATTTTTTCCCGAAAGGGTTTTCCCACGTAAATCTATTGTTCATTGTCTTTGAGTATCTTCTCTGTTTCTGTAGATCTTGCATGTGTGTCTTAATTGGACTGTAGTTAGAAAATTAATAGTACTTCCTGCTTACTCCCTTGTGGTTTTGATGTTAGGAAAGTTGCTTCTGCACCTCTGCTTTCCTTACAAGTGGTATTAGAGACTGGCCAGTTGTGTTGTCCTTGTGAGTGGGTTAGGTTTTTTGAGTCAATCCTTTTCCAGTGGGAGTTTTGTAGAGTTCTTTTTAATTTAATTATAGATTAAGATGGCGAGAACATCCAGTAGGATGGAAATAGAGAAATTCAATGGTAGCAATTTTGAGATGTGGAAACTCAAAGTGGAAGATATGTTAGTTGATCGAGATCTTTGGACTGCCGTGACTGGAACAATGCCTCAAGGAATGAAGCAAGAGGATTGGGACTTGGCAGATAGAAAGTCTAAAGGGCTGATAAGGCTCTATTTGGTAGACTCTGTTCTTCTGAACGTGCATGGAGAAAAGACTGCCTCTTCCTTGTGGAAAAGACTGGCATCGATTTATCAGGGCAAGTCCTTGGTGAACAAGCTATTCTTGAGGAAGAAGCTATACTCATTGAGAATGCAGGAAGGAGGGTCTATTGCTGATCACTTAAATTCTTTCAACATGTTGATTGCTCAGTTAACATCTATTGGTGTGAAGATAGAAGATGAAAATCACTGCATGCTGCTGCTATGTTATTTGCCAGATTCTTGGGATCATTTGGTGATGGCTATTGAGAGTACGACATCCACTTTCAAAATGGAAGATGTTGTTGCTTCTCTGTTATCAAAAGAAATGAGAAGAAAATCTTTTGAGATGGAAAAGGAGGCTCTGGCTGTCAGAGGTAGACCAAAGGAGAAAGGAAAGAAGGACAAGAAGTCTAAATCAAAATCAGAAGGGAGATCAAAGTCTCCTGGCAAGAAGTCCAAAGTGAAATGCCGGAATTGTGGGCAACCTGGTCATGTCCGAAAGGATTGCAAGGAGGAGAAAAAGAAGAAGAACTCTTCTGGAAATGATTCTTCTCAGAGTGATGCAGACACCTTCATTGCAGCTTTGGCTACACGGGCATCAGATGATGTCTGGCTGATTGATTCTGGAGCATCTTTCCACATGACATCTCATAGAGATTGGTTCATGAAGTGTGAAGAATACAGTGGTGGAAAGGTGTACTTAGCAAGTGATTCACCTTTGGATATTTTTGGTCATGGTAGAGACAGAATTCAATTCCCTGATGGAAGAGTGAAGGGAATCAATGATGAGATGCATATACCAGGTCTGGCTCGTAACCTACTTTCTGTAAGTAAGTTGAATGATATTAGAATGCAATTCATGTTCTCTGGAAATGGCTGCAAGATGACTAGAGGCTCTATGGTGCTAGTTAGGGGTGCTCGAATTGGTACTCTGTACAAGCTGGATGTACTGGCTATCCAATGCAACAGTGTCTCTGTAAAGTCACTTGAGGCTGCTCACAGAGAAAAGAAGGAAAATGTTTCTGATGGTGTAAACTCCATGGAGATTAAATTTCTAGCAGAGAAGACTATGCTCTGGCATCATAGGCTTGGCCACATTGGTGAGATAGGTTTAAAAACCTTGAAAAATGAAAACTTAGTAGAAGGGCTTGAAGATTGTAACCTTGAGTTCGAATTTTGTGAACATTGCATATATGGAAAGCAACACCATCTTTCATTTTATTCAAGTCCTCACAAATCTTCTGGTTTGCTTGATTTTATACATTCTGATGTGTTTGCTCTAGTAAATGTTCCTTGTTTGTCTAAATCAAGATACTATGTGTCGTTTATTGATGATTATTCTAGAAGGACATTTGTATATTTTTTGAAAAGTAAATCAGAAGTGTTCAGTCGGTTTAAGGAATTTAAAAACCTTGTTGAAAATCAGACTAGTAAGAAAATAAAATGCTTGAGGACTGACAATGGTGGTGAGTTTTGTTCAGATGAATTCGAAAGGTACTATACAGATCATGGGATCAAAAGACATAAGACTACACCTTATACTCCACATCAAAATGGAGTTGCTGAAAGGTTCAACAGGGCAGTAATGGAAAGAGCACGAAGTATGCTGAGCAGTGCTGGCTTCGATGAGAAGTTCTGGGCTGAAGCGGTCTCTATAGCATGTTACTTGGTAAATCATTCTCCTAACTCTGCTGTTGTTGAGAAGACGCCTTTGGAAGCATGGTCTAGAAAGAAGCCCTCTCTGAGACATATTTGTGTCTTTGGCTATGAGGCATATGCATATGTGCCATTTGAAAAAAGATCTAAGTTGGAAAACAAAGCTGTGAAGTGTATTTTTATTGGCTATAGCACTGGAATAAAAGGATACAAGCTTTGGAATCCTGAGACTGAGAAGGTTTTGTACACTAGGAGTGTTATCTTTCATGAGCTGAAACCTTCTACATTGGATCTGTAGTCAGAGAAGAAATCGGAAAATGAAAAGAATGTAGCAAAAATTCCTCAGACTCCAAACAAAGAGGAATTGAAAAATCAAAATGTACTTGATACTGAGGAGAGCTCAAGTAGTTCTGAAAGTTTTGAAGAAGATGAAGAACCACCTCAGCCTCAGTCTGTGAGGAGGTCAACTCATGAAAGAAAGCAACTTGAAAGGTATGGGTTTTCCTTAATAGAGTCTACTTGTGCCTATGCTTTAATTTCTAGCACTGATGAACTTAGGACTGTGAAAGAGGCATTTAAAATGTCTGATTCAAAGTCTTGTTTGGAAGCCATGAATGATGAAATGGCATCATTAGAAAAGAATGACGCCTGGAGTTTGGTTCCATTTCCTAAAGGAAGAAAATCTGTAGGTTGCAAATGGATATTCAAAAAGAAAATTGGTCTTGATGACAGTGTAGAAAAATATAAAGCAAGGCTGGTTGCAAAAGGTTATTCCCAGGTAGAGGGAATTGACTATGGAGAAATATTTTCTAGTGTAGCTAACCTGACATCTATTAGATTTCTTTTGTCACTTGCATCAGCAGATGATTTAGAGATTGAACAGATGGATGTGAAAACAACGTTTCTTCATGGTGATCTTGAAGAAGAAATTTATATGTCCCAGCCGGAGCACTTTGTGGTAAAAGGTAAGGAAAGACTGGTTTGCAAGTTGAAGAAATCTTTGTATGGTTTAAAACAGTCTCCAATAATGTGGTACCAAAAGTTTGACACGTTTGTTTTGTCACTGGGATTTTTAAGATCAAAATGTGATCACTGTGTGTATTACAAAGCTGAAAGTGATCAAATACTTATTATTGCTCTCTATGTTGATGATATGTTGTTCATAGGCAATAGTAAGCTAATGATTTATGATCTTAAGTCTCAGTTGTCTGCAAAGTTTGAAATGAAAGATCTTGGTGCAGTAGGGTACATTCTAGGAATATAAATAACTAGGGACAGAAAGAATAAAAAGCTGTGGCTCAGTCAGAGTAAGTACATCATGACTGTTCTAGAGAGATTTTGTATGACTAAGTGCAAGCAGCTAGTTGTTCCAGCTACACAGGGAACAAAGCTATTTGTTGAGGATTTTCCAAAATCTCCTTATGAGATGGAGGACATGAATAGTGTACCTTATGCAAGTGTGGTTGGAAGCCTTATGTATGTAATGGTCTGTACAAGGCCAGACATTGCCGAAGTAGTGGGAGTTCTTAGTCAGTTTATGGCTAATCCTAGAAGAACACATTGGGATGCTATGAAGAGAGTGTTTAGATATCTGAAGGGAACTTCAGACTATGCTTTGTGTTACCATGGTAACTTGGTTGAATCACAGAGGATTCTCAGTATTCAAGGCTATGTGGACTCTGATTGGGCAGTGGACATTGACAACAGAAAATCCACCAGTGGATATGTTTTCATGATGAATGGTGGTGCAGTGAGTTGGATGAGAAAGTGACAAGTTGTAGTCACTTTGTCCACTACAGAGGTAGAATACATGGCAGCCACACATGCCAATAAAGAAGCAATCTGGTTAAAAAGTTTTTGTTCTAACATTGGCTTTGATGCAGAAAAGATTACTATCTACTGTGACAACCAGAGGTGCTATATGTTTGGCAAAGAATCCTACTTTCCATGCCAGGACGTAACATATAGATGTACAGTATCATTTTGTACGAGATACAGTGGAGGATGGGAAGGTCTCTTTGGAGAAAGTGGATACTCTGGAGAATGTTGCAAATGCATTGATGAAGCTTGTGAGCACAAACAAGTTTAGTTGGTGTGCCAGTTCAATGGGCCTCTTGGCCCATGAATCTCAGTAGTTTTATGATGCTCTGGAGGTGTCAGTAAGATCTTCATCAAGTGGGAGCTTGTTGGAATATGTGCCTCAATTCTTACTGACAAGAAACTCCTTGAAGGAAAAGTCGATGTGACATCATGGATGTCTGCCGACTAACTGTTCTGAAGTTCTAAAATGTTCATATCGGCATGACAGGGTTGATGTCTTGCCTACAAGACTATCATTGTGACTTTCGATATTCGGCATGACCTTTTGGTGAATGGATTTCTTTGGGCGATAGTGTGATCTTATTAGGCTAACTCGGGTGTCGGGGAGAGGTCCCAACAATTGGTGGATGTCTCACCAATAGCTTAAAGCTATCGGGGTAACACAGAGGTCGCGGGGAGATATCTCAACAATGCAGCTTGGTCATGTTGACAGGAGTTCTTCGCGGTGACAAAAGACTTCGCTGGGAAGTCCTGGCAACATGGTTAGGTCACAATGACGGGGGATGTCTCATGGTCTTCGCAGTGACAAAAGACTTCGCTGAGAAGTCTTGGTGAAATTCATGGGTCTTGCCAATAGTAAGTCTTTGGTAAGACTTAGGGAGCTCGAAGAAAGGTCACGGTGATAGACACGAGTCTTGGCGACAGTGTGACTTTCGGTGGAAGCTTTGTTTCGGTATGACATCTCACCGAAACCATGGGGGTCTTGCTAATAGGTGAAAGGCTTCAGAGTAACATAAGGTTGTTGGCAGAAAGTCTTGGCGAGATCAGTATGTCTTGCCGAAAGGAATAACTCATCGCTATGACTAAAGACTTCGATATGAGTCTCTCTGAAAAGAAAATGTCTCGCCGAATGGAAACCTCATCGGTGTGACTTGTGAACTCGACATGAGGTCTTGGCAAGAATGAAGTGTCTTTCCGATGGAATGTCTGATCGCTGTGACTTATGCATTCGATATGAGTCTCGCCGATAAGGGAAACCTTTGCCGATAGGAACAAAATGGACATCGATGGTTTTGATATAACTTCTTTGTTGTCTTGCCAACTGCTAGAGACTTAAAGGTGATATCGATAGAGAAAGTTTGTGGCATCGGGGAGACACTGTTGTAAGGAAACTATGCAGCCATAGAATGACAATTTCCACATAACCCAAATCTGAAAACATGCAAGTAAAATACTCAACATCAACATGCAAGAGAATAGACAACATACCCATCAAAGATGACACAAGATATACCCTGGGAAAACCCTCAAGAGGGAAAAACCCAGCCTCCTAAAGCATCCACACTCCATGTATTATTCAGCAATGAAAACCCATTACAATACATCTGCAGAGACTCCATGAACACTTCTGAAGCACAAGCTATCCATGCATTCCATGTGACCAAGCATGAATCCACACATCCCATGCCATGCTTCAAACCCTCACACATGCACAAGCTCAACCTTGACCAACTTTTTGATCCAACTTTTGATCCAACCCTAAACAACTACCCATGTGGTTGCTTTTATAGAAACAAGCTCCCACAAAACCACCAAGTGGTATTACATAAACCATGTGCCCAAAAATACTACATCATGTGACCCCACATTTAATATTGGGTACTTTATTATATTTTATTATTCCCCAATATTAAATAATTACATTTTACAATTATGTCCCAATGTTACATATAACAAAGTGGCCCCAACATTATAACTCCTTGTGATGCACGTCCATCTAGGAACCCCTAGGTGCACCACACACATAATAAATAAATAAAACAATACAAACATTATGCAAGGTGTACAACACCTAATTCTAACAACTGTGAGTGTCTCATTGATATGCCAACAAAGTTTGAATGCCATTGACTGTGTGACCATCCTATGTGGCATCCCGTTGAACCAATTAGAGGAAACAATTTTTCAAACTGAATGATGGTTGGATTTTTATAACTGCTGCGACGCTGGAGAAAAATAGCTTGTAGGGAAAAATCTGTATCGGCATGGAAAATTTCTTGAATGGAGATCTAGCGGATAAGGATACATAGATGGAAAAATCAGAATGTGATTAGTTTAAAGCAGATCAATTCTGTTGAGACTGAGACGAATGAGTAAATCAAATTGTTGAGATCTGTTCTGTAACTGAATGAACATTTGAATGTAGCAACTGAGAACTGATAACCAAAGAGTTGCATCTCTGAATTGTATGTAATAGTTTGTTACTATAATACAAAGAGATTTAGCTTGGTCTGGTGGGTTTTTTCCCGAAAGGGTTTTCCCACGTAAATCTATTTTTCATTGTCTTTGAGTATCTTCTGTATTTCTATAGATCTTGCATGTGTGTCTTAATTGGACTATAGTTAGAAAATTAAAAGTACTGCCTGCTTACTCCCCTGTGGTTTTGATGTTAGGAAAGTTGCTTCCGCACCTCTGCTTTCCATACAATAACGACATAATCATAATTTCCTGATTGGCTAGTGGTCGATGCTGAAATGGTGCACCTTTATCTAATCGAGATCTGTTGACCTGTAGAAGAAAAGAGAGGGATGTCAGAGGCTTCGATTATGAAGATACCTATATGAATCACCAACAATAATGCAGCCTGTTGTCAATCATACACTGAAACAATCAAGTGAAAGTGAAAAGAAATAAGTTGAAGAAGAAACATCAGTATGATCATCATATCTTGTTTTTATGCTAACATTGTTTGTTTCCTTGTGCAGGTATAGGGAAAATCATGATGTTGTTTATTATTCAAAGACCAAGCATGTGGAGAAAAATGGGCTCCCACAAGGGTAGAGCTTGGCATGCTGCCCTTATTCATCATAAGCAGGCTGAGAAGGATATTACAACCATCATATTCATCAAGAAAAGGAGCAATATACAAACAAAAGAGTAAATCATAGTTATCTATCAAGCTATCAAACCAACTGTGCATTCATAACAAAATCAGGTAGATACTTTCTGAAAGCTATAGGTGAACAGTGAGTTTAACCCACTGAATTAATTCAACTGAGTACATTGATATCAAACGTTGTTGTATGGTTCACGTTCTTTTGCTATAGTGATATTTTTTCATCATGATCATATGTTATGCAATATTTAGTTCAACAGTGTCTTTCTCACAACCAAGGATAGTGAACAGGCATACATTATGCCTTAATGAAGAGATTTGTTTCAATTTTTATCTCAGAAGAGAAAAAATTTATAGAATAGATTTGTTAAGAGGAGCATAAAAATACATGAAGAGTTCCAAGTTGCAAGAGTATGAAACAACAAACAATGCACTCAAATAATAAATGAACAGTCAGTTCCAGTTTGACTGATAATACAAATACAACATTAGGTGGGCTATGCATCACTGTTTTGAAAAGAAGTAAACTAGTACACTGTTTTGGAATTTTGTTGTCATTGAGTTGTTCTCAATCATGTTTATTTTCAAGCATTTAAATACAAAAAACTCATTTCTATAAAAAATAGATCTCATACTGGACATAGCATGAGTGAAGTTGCATGATTGTGATTGCATAAGTAGCAAGATGGACTAGAAGTCTTCAAACTCAAATCAAAGAGATTTCTGTGCAAGAGGATGATGTGAGTAGTATGAATATGATAGTTGGAAGATCTTCAAACAAATACAGACATATAGAAGGGATCTATATTCAGGGTTTGATTTGAAATACATAAATTACAAGTTGCAGTGACACCCATGAAGGGGTCTTTCAAGAAGTAATAGAAGAGAAAATAAATCTTCTTGGTCGAGCTAGTTTTCACATGAATATGAAGACAAACAGATTTAATACAATTTCCAATTTACCCATATGGGTATTTTATCAAAATAGCAACATGGCATTTTGTCACATGTTTTCAACAACATAAATGCATTCTCTTCATAAAAAGAAAATACCCATATGAAGGAAATTAAGAGCAACAAAATACCAAAAGAAGTGCCATGTTGGGTCAGGCTGAGTTTTACATATACAATTTTTTTTTCGTCTATTTTCATGTACCCACATGGGTTTTTCTACAAGAGGAGTCGGGACATATGTTTTCCTTCATTTTCAGAGATACCCACTTTGGGGATTTTGGTAAATTGCAAAATTTCTTCATTTTACAAGTACCCATGTGCGGGTTGCAACTAAATAGCAGGATAAGAGCATTTTCATGAAAGTAACGAATGCCCACATCAATTTTTTGTTTTTCAAAATACAAATATATTAGAATCCTTTGATGGGTGGAGCTTTAAGTTCCTTGAAAGCTCATGGTGAGTGTATATACATGGCGCGACCTGTGTAATGGCTAGAAATTTACAAATAAAATATGAGAATTCATAAGCTTTCATAAGCTTTCAGTTTTTTATAGATATGCCAACAGGGAAAGAAAAAAAACTTACCATTGTTGCTTGTGGGAGATAAGAAGCTGCGGCCAGAGCTCCATAAAGCTTCAAGAAACCAAGAGTTCGAGCTCTCAAAATGGAATTCGGGCTCTCATAGTTATCACAAGAAATAGATCAAAAAAATAACAACAACGAAGACACATGATTGATCAAATTGTCATCCCATAGCCACAGGTTGTGAGGCCTTCATTATCATCCAAAAGAGCTGGGAAATAAAATAATGATAACCAACACTTACCATGAGTAGCAGAGGTATATTTTGGTGAAGTTTCGACCACAATGGAGCTTAAATCACTCTAGAAAAATACAACCCTAACTCTTATATAGTGGCCAAGAAGAGTAAAGCACATGAAATGTAAAAGAAAGTCAGGAACAAAGCATGAGCAGGTCATAGCCTTAGTGACCTTTATTGCTTTTAGAATGAAGTGAAAAGCTACAATACTTCAAATCGAGCTTACCCAATGAAGAACTCGACTATTGAAAAGCTACAATACTTCAAATCTGAGGCTTTGATGCAGGAGCATCTAGTGGTGTGAGGGCAATCTTGCATCACCCAAAAAGATGATTTCCATTTTTGTTCCTGTTGTTTTCTTTTTGTAGATGTTTTTGTATTTCTAGATACCCTTTTCGTCGAATAAGAGTTTCCAACTTTCAGAACTGCTTTTCTGCTTTTTCTGCTCAACTGCTATTTTTAGCAGGTTTGAATTTGAAGTCGTGGGAAGACATAAATTTTTGGGAAGGTTCAGGATGGAAAAATACACAGTCTGGTGAAAGAATCAGGTCAAGATCATTCACGACTTGAAAGTTATTCAAGTTCCAATTTCGCCAAAACCTTCCGAGCTTAGTTTGAGGCACCAAACGATCCCGGATGGGCCTGAAAATTTGCAGAAATGCCAAGTAGTCCGACTTTCGGGAAATCGCTTTTCAAGAGCTTTCCGAAAAGGTATTATCATTGAAGATCCGACGGTCGATTAAAAGTTATGGCTGCCGGAAGTTGGTGCATATTTTAGAAATGTGCTAATTTTCAACTGTGAATTTAAACTTGAATTTCAAATTGTAATTTTGGCACCAAACCGTCAAAAATCTTATCTCGAAGGTTGTTTTTGGTTCCCAACCGAAATGGGTCTATTTAGGGGCTTGTTTCTGATTTTTGGGGAACTTTTTGGGGAAAGAAGTTCGCATGCTGTGAAAGGGGATCTGGGTAATTTTCTGTAAGTTGGTAATTTGCATGTAATACAGAGCTTGGGGATTTGAGATCCTCTGCATGTAAGAAGTTCAATATTTATGAATAAAATATTATTCTTTGTTTTCTGAGTGTATTTCTGTGTCTCGGGTTTGCTCCCTCGTCAGGCTTATGTTTTGGTGGTCAAAATTTCATATGCCTAGGTCGGCTAGGTTTGAAGTCTTTAGGGATTGAGTTTCATTTTTTTCACTCACATTTGTGCCTTAGTGAAAATTGTAGATTTGAATACCCAATTTTTTATTGATTTTGTGAGAAGTCAATGAGAGTTGCAAGGAGATAAATAAACTTAGGGAATTTTATTTTTTAATTGATTTTTGAGAAATCAATTAGATTATTGAGAGAACAATATTTCCATTGATATTTTTATGATACTTTAGGAAAAAATCAAGCATTGTATTGGTGACATAAGAATGTAATTCTTTTTGGCAAAGATTTTGCAATCTTTAATTGTAAAAATAAACAAATTGTAAAATCTGGAGTGGTGTAAAGCAGAAGTATAAAGCAATCTTTTATAAATTGTTTTATGATTTCTTGCTATTTTTAGCGGATTATATTGAATTTTTCCTCTTGGTCGAGTTTGAGCTTTATCTTGGAGAGATAAGGTGTTTTTATGGCTTTTCAAGCAGATTCAGCCTATTTTAAGAGGCTTTATAGTTTGATCATAAAAGTAGTGTGCTTTTTTATGCTTTTATGTAGTCTTTTGAGACAGTTTGAAGATTTTTTCCTTGAGCTTCCTTGTGAGCTCGAATTAGGGTTTCTTGAGAGATATATATTTGAAAATACTTGGTCTTTTTCTCTTCGGGGTTCAGTTGGAAGTTTTTGGCTATTAGCATTTTGAGCTTGTAAACTCAGTTGTACTCAATTCAGACAATTTTTTGGCATACTCCTTCAGTTGAATAAAAAAACATTCCTACTTCTCAATTCTGTGTTTTACTTACAGTTTCAATTTGATGTTATCTTGTGATTTCTATTCACAGAGTCCTTGTTATGTCCTAAGACTGTAATTCTTGATGCAGAAAGTTCACAATACAAGTTGCATGTTGTATTTAAAATCAAATCTTCATGCAAATTATTTATGTATTAATTGTTCATGAGAGGTTGTGAGATATTGTGTTTTTCTGAAAATTGTTTGTGAGGAAGAAATCAAAATCATCATTAAATCATTATCTAGTCTTAGAAATCATCTGTTAGTACCAAGGTTTAATCTCAGTCATCCTTTTATCCCTTTTCCAAAAAGTACTTAGAATAAAATTCATCATTCGGAGAACCAACACACTCTGGAGATTCCTTCTTCGTTCAAATCACCCACATCTGAAGAAGGTTTCCATGTTTCAGTAGATTGCTAAATCTTGCATTCAGTAGGGTGAAAATCTAATTGACAACAATTTTTGGCACACCCGGTGGGACTCTGAAAGCCATTTTCAGATAAATTTTAATATTTACAGTGTTCTGTTTGGTGTATGAATCAAATTTTCTAGCCTTCTAGAGGCTCATTACAATATACCTGGCGACTCTGATTCTATTTTTTGCATGCTAGTGCAGCCTGCACATGAGAAAGATACAGACAAGATCAAGTTTTGCACCCTTGAAGTATCGAGAGCTATCCCCATCACGAAGAAGAGGCAAAACAACAAGAAGGATTTTTTAAGCACCCACAAGATCAAAGTCAACACCTCCCACTTTCAGTTCCTTGGTTTTATCACCAGAAGTACCGGTCCCAATTTCACAAGTACCACCAATGGCAATGCCAAGGAAGCACCTGTTCACAGCTTTTAATGGAGGTTGTCCATTAGATATCGCTCAACACGATGAAATCCTAGTTGTAGCCCTTTGAAGTCTGCCATACTTCACTACACTGGTTGAGCACATCTGTGACATAGCCACATTATGCTCAGCGCATAATATCACGCAAGAAAACACTATGCTAAGGCTGTTAGCTGTGTCACTCAAAGGAAAAGTGTTACAATGGTTCAAAGGCCTCGTAGCCAACTCAATCACAACATGGGATGCATTAGGTAATGGTTTATATCAACATTTTGCTGATAAATCTGACAACTTTTCTCTATTAGAGCAGTTGAGCACCATTCAAAGGGCACCACACAAGCACTTGGCCGACTTCAATTACCGATTTCAGAGAACCTAGGATAAGATTCTTGCAACGATAAAACCTTTACCAGCACACACTTTTCTGTTTTACTTAAAATATTTGAATAGTAAAATTGGAGTCACGACTCAGTCTATGGGGGGGATTACACTCCCTAATGCCTACAATATAGCCATTAAAGCTAAAATATGTCTCATCCAAGTTGGAGACATAGCTCCTAGGCCTCCTATGCCTTTGTTTCTAGAAATAAAACCACTATCCTTGTTGTTGTACCTCCCTTAGCTGTTGTCCCACCTATTCTGGCGATAGGATATAATAACACAACCTAAGAAGTTGCTGCTCCAACCCCAAATGAGGAGATGCAGGAGATTAAAATAATATTAAAGACCTTTGTAAATCATCTAGTGACTATTAAAAATCATGTTGGACAAGAACATAAGCCTTATTTATTAGGAAAACTAGCAAAATAGACTTGCTTTTAAAAATGATTATCAAGCCCAAAGAAGGAATTTTAACCCTAGGCCATTCTAGCCATAAAATCTGAGTGCATCTAGTTCGTCAAAGGAACTTATGCCAAAAAATAATGTTGCCTAGGATTGTGATTGGTGTTATCTGTGCAATCAACCCCATAACCAATTAGCATGTGCCAATGGAATGAGCAATCAGGCTTTAATGGTTCAAAATAACTATCCTGGTTCAGAAAATGTTGCAGATCAAAATCAAGAACAAGATAACATGGAAATTGCCTTACCGAACTGGCAGAACTCCAAATTCTATGGTGTAAATGGTCAAGATAAGAAAAATTCTCCTATTTTAGCTAATACCAGGTCAAAAAGAGAGCCATGGACCCAAGATAGTAAGCTGGAAATTCACAGCAACAGCCCACAAATAGTAAGCAGTCCATTTCATCAGATGTTAAAGCTACAGTCTAGCCAAAAATGTAGATTTTGCAAAGAGGCCAAGAGATACCTAGCAAGGAGTAGTCAAGAATGCGTTTGTAGCCTTTGCAAAGGCAAAATGATGTTGTTGTCACAAAAAACCAGTAGAAGGTAAATTCTTCATCGTTCAATATTGTTGAGCATCTCAAGAAAACCACTTTCAATATGTCGGTATTAGATGCTTTACACATTCCAGGGAAAAATTTTTTACTACAGGAAGCTTTGGTTGAGTTGTCTATTTTTGACAACACTAATCAAGGAGTTGGAAAGGTCATGCTTGCTAATGACCTGGAGGATAAAAATGAACAGAAAAGGAAAGAGGTAAAGCCCCCTCCATTCTATTTAACTCTGATTATTGGCGATAAAATTGTTCATAACTATATGGTTGATTCTAGTGCCAGTAGTTCAACCATGCCTAAGAGTTTAGATGATAAGTTAGGTCATGTCCATGAGCCTAATCCTCAAAAAGGTGTAGTGCAATTAGATGGGTCTGGTGTTAAAACTGCTGGTATTATAAAAAAATTAGTTCTTACTTTGCACGCATCCCCAAGTTTTTCTATTGATCAGGATACACATTTCATAGACTTACCACCACACTTTTCCATTTGTCTCTCAATGGATTTTATAGCCAAGTTAGGTGGGTTTCTATCTTCTAATTGGTCTCATTTTTTTTTTAGAACAAGGTATGGTACTAAAGTGACCATAAAGTTCGAGCCTCTCGCCAAAGACCATATCGAACCATACTCCCCAAATCCTATAAATGCTAACCTCTACACCACCTCTACATTGGAGGAGCAAACCATGATGTCAAACTGTAGCACCCATGTAGACAATATCAATCTAGATGAATGGGAAGCTGAAGATCACGAGCTTGATCTGTTTCAGCACACATATGAGATAGGATTTGGAGTCTATATGATTTGAGAGCCTAATTGCGATATGCCTAATCTTTGTAAAGAGGAAGAACCATCTATAGAAACAAGGAATGAGCTTTCAAAGCTTTACTTTGATGGTTCAAGAAGCAATATTGGTGTTGGAGGTGGGGCTATGTTGATATCACCCGAAGGAAATAAATACTTTTCAGCTTGCAGATTTTCTTTCAGTTGTTCGAATAACACAACTGAGTATAAAGCATTGGTACATGGCCTTGAATGGGCCCACAAATGAGGTATTAAATGGTTGCAAGTTTATGGTGATTCATAATTGATTGTAAATTAGGTCAAAAATTTAAATGCTGCCAAGAATGATTTTCTTAAGAAATACAAGCATCGTGTATGGGATTTAATGGAGGATTTTGACACTTTTAATATCATATCAATTCCTCGCAATCAAAATAAGCATGCTGATAGGCTCACTGCCACAGGAGCCTAGTTTGATATTCCCAAGGAGATTCATAAAGTAGAGGCACGTCAATACATGAAAATAGTGGTTAGACCTTCTATACCTAATAATAATGTGAGCTAGCAAGTTTTTGACAACGATGAGTAAATCATAAACTTCCTGATTGCTGATGCTAAGTTCGCAAATGGAAACCAACACAAATCACATCAGAAATATGATTACTAGATTGTGCAGTTGAAGACCAACAAGTTGCCAAAAGGATTGCTGACCTTGGAATCTATGTTCAACTCAGATGACCAAATGCTTAAGGACAAATGTAGATTGTCTGTTAAAGAAGAACATTATGCAGCCATTGAAATATTCAAAGGAAAGCTTCTCAAGCTAGGAAAGGTATGTAGTCAAGATGAACCACAAGTGTTTATTCTGTTATGTTAGAAATTTAGTGATGTTTTTGCTTGGGAATACAAGGATTTGAGGGGTTTTAACCTAGAACTAGCCCAACATACCATTGAACTTGAACCCGATGCAAAACCAGTAAGGTAGAAAAAAAGACCGCTTAACCCCAAATTAGAACACCTTATGAAGGATGAACTGAATAAGCTAGTTGAGCGTGGTTTTGTTTTCCTATCAAACACACCTCTTGGGTGTCAAATTTAGTACCAGTCAGGAAGAAAAGTGGGGAAATAAAATTATGCGTCGATTTATGAGATTTAAATAAAGTATCATCGAAATACAATTACCCACTCCCTTCTATGGAGCCAATTTTACAAGTAGTTTCTGGTTTCTGACAAAATTTCTTTGCTAGATGGTTACTCAGGTTATAACTAGATTCTGGTGAAGCAGGAAGATCAATTCAAAACAACGTTTACAACTAAGTGGGGCACGATGGCCTACAAGAAGATGCCTTTCGACTTATCCAACGTTGGAGCAATTTTTTAGTGTGCGATGGATATGGCCTTTCATGGCCTCATGAACAAGTTCAATCTGGTCTACTTAGATGATATTACTATTTTTTCTAGAAATGCTAATGAACACCTTGATCATTTGGAGCAGATTTTTCAGAGATGCAGAGCATTTAGAGTGTCTATGAATCTGAAGAAGTGTATATTTTCAGTGCACGAAGGAAAACTGCTTGGACACATTGTTTCAAAGCAAGGTATTTCTATAGAAGCTAAAAGAGTTTCCGCAATTCTTGAATTACCATTACCAACCCACAAGAAAGGATTGCAAAAATTTCTTGGAAGAATAAATTTCGTGAGGAGGTTCATACTGAATATTACAACTTTGTTGCAACTTCTCACTTCTATGCTTAAGAAGAATATGCCAGTCAATTGGACCGAGGAAGGTATGAGGAGCTTTGAGTAGATTAAGGAAGCCCTCGCAGCCACTCCTACTCTCATTAATCTAAATTTTGACAAATACTTTATTTTGTATTCCTTTGGGGGAGTGGATACAATTTCAGCTATGTTATGCCAACAAAACAATGAAGGCTTGGAGTAGCCTGTTGCATTTTTTAGCCAAGTATTGCATGATTACGAGGTAAAATATTCTTTTGTTGAGAAGCATGTTTTTCCTGTTGTGAGGAGTTTAAAGAAATTTAGGCATATTCTATCCAACAACAAAATCCATTTACTGGTAGCTCATTCAACTATTAAGTATTTTTCGCTTAACAAAGATATTAATGATAGGTGTGCTAGTTGGATTACCAAAGTAATGGAATTTGACTTTGATATAAAATTAACCAAGCTCGTTAGAGGAAAAGGTTTGTGTGAACAGATTGCTTGAAATGAGGACATCAACTTAAAGGAAGCTACAAATACAAAAAAAAATGCTAAATAATGATGTTGCAGGTGTTGCTCCAGCATCTCCTGGTACGTGGTTGCAACAAATGATGCATTATTTGGAAACTCGTGAGTGCCTTGAGGGCTTAGACAGAGCAAAGCGAATGTATTCATGATTATAAGACATTCTTTATAGGAGAGATTTCCAAGGTATCTTATTACGTTGTATTCAACCTCATCAAGTTGACAAGATTTTAGCAAAGTTTCATGATGGACCTTTACGAGGTCATTTTTCTACAAGAACAACAGCTTTGAAAATTATGCGAGATGGTTATTACTGGCTAGATTTGTTTAAAGATGCTATCGCTTGGGTCAGAAAATGTGAGAAATGTGTTTTATTTTTTGGAAAACAGAGGTTTGCACTACTACCCCTGCATCCGATCCAGGTGGAACAACCCTTTACCAAGTGGGCCTTACATTTTATTGGTCCTATTAATCCGCCTTCAAGCACGGGTCATAAGTGGATTCTTACTGCCAAAAATTATTTTACAAAATGGACCGAAGCTGTTGCTTTAAAAGATGCAAACGAGACTTTAGTGCTTAATTTATATTAAGATCTCATATCGAGATTTGGTTTTCCAGATTAAATCATTTCTGACAATGGTTTGGCTTTTACTGATTTGAGGATTTCTAACTGGTCAGTTAGAAATAATATTTATTTGAACATTTCTTTCAATTATTATCCTTAGGGAAATGGTCAGGCATAATCTACAAATAAGAATCTGATTCGGATAATCAAGAAGACTCTCAAAAATAATCAAAGGACATGGCACAAAAAGCTAAAGTTATCTCTGTGGGCTGGCAGAATAACCCCTAAAATAGATACTAGTTGTTCCCCTTTTGTTTTAACTTATGGTAAAGAGGCTAAGTTACCTATTTCAATTGAATTTCCAAATTTAAGTTACGTTAAGGAGCTATAATTGCTAAATAAACAACCTCTTGAGGTGAGATTTGCACAACTGGTCAAGCTAGAATAAACTAGGAAAGAAGCTCTAAGGCAGCTGGAGATACATCAAGCTCAGATGATGAATTATTTTGATAAGAGGGAAAGACCACATGAATTCATTGTTGGAGATCAGGATTTCAAGTGGAATGAATTTAAAAGCAGACCTGAACAACATTCCAAGTTCAATGCAATGTGGGACGGGCCTTATGTGATCACAAAGTGCAAGGAACACAACGCGTTCCAACTTTCCAAGTTGATTGGTGAGGTACTGTCTATCCAAATTAATGGGATCCACCTCAAGCATTGCCTCTAAGATAAGGTTATTTCATGGTTAAGTAGAGTAGTATTGCAAATAAGTGTGTTTCCCACATTTACTTTCAATAGTTTTTCTTTCCCTAAGCGCTGCTACGCATGTTCTGTTGGCCATCAGGGCCTGTTAATTTCTCTCAGCTCTGATTTTGTTTTCTTTTGCTGCTATTTGGAGTTTCTCTGTTCAAGTTTCTAAGTTTCAAGAAGGGGTAGATTTTACTCCGTGCCCAATGGAGTGTTTTAAGGCCACTGATCATAGCTTAGTAGGCAAGCATTTAGCAGAAATTACAAAAATGTTACCATTTTTTTTCCACAGCTCAATTGGTGGAGCTGGCTGAACATTGTTATATCTTAAGGTGAAATTACAATTATTTCTTCTTTATGCTTAAGTGTTGTTTACACTTTGTTCATTATTATTTAAGGGATAGTCATGCTTTGAAAAGAAGAATCAGAGTTTCAAAAGTGCTATTCAATGTTTAAAGTACAAAATTGAGAATATAAGCAATAGAGCATTTTAAATTCTTTCTTTCATTTCATAAAGTGATTCATATTTACATAGCTTCATTTGATTGCAAGAATTCAAATGATATTACAACATTGCATTGAAATACATTTTATTTTTGAAATGAAAAGCATAAGATGAAATCAAATATCCACACAAGCCGTGGATGGGACTATCACAGTGCATCATTAATAACACACTACACTATGGAAGATACAAAAGAAGAAATCACATAAGTAACGACATAATCATCATTGCTTGATTGGCTGATGATCGATGCTGAAATGGTGCACCTTTGTCTTCTCGAGCTCTGTTGACCTGTAGAAAAAAAGAGAGGGATGTCAAAGGCTTCGATTATGAAGATACCTATATGACTCACCAACAATAATGTAGCCTACTGTCAATCATACACTGAAAAAATAAAGTGAAAGTGTAAGGAAATAAATTGAAGAAGAAACATCAGTATGATAATCATATCTTGTTTTTATGTTAACATTGTTTGTTTCCTTGTGCAGGTATATGGAAAATCATGATGCTATTTATTATGCAAAGACCACGCATGTTGAGAAAAATGGGCTCCCACAAGGGTAGAGCTTGGCATGCTGTCCTTATTCATCATAAGCGGGCTGAGAAGGATATTGCAACAATCATATTCATCAAGAAAAAGAGCGATATACAACCGAAAGAGTAAAGCATAGTTATCTATCAAGCTATTAAACCAACTGTGCATTCATAACAAAATTAGGTAGATGCTTTCTAAAAGCTACAGGTGAACAGTGAGTTTAACCCGCTCAATTAATTCAATTGAGTACATTTATATCAAACGTTGATGTATGGTTCATGTTCTTTTTCTATAGTGATATTTTTTCATCATGATCATATGTCATGCAAGGTTCAATTCAACAATGTCTTTCTCACAACCAAGGATAGTGAACAGGCATACATTATGCCTTAATGAAGAGATTTGTTTCAATTTTTATCTCAGAAGAGAACAAATTCACATAATATATTTGATAAGAGGAGCATAAAAATGCAAGAAGAGTGCCAGGTTGAAGCCATGAGTATGAAACGATAGACAATGCACTCAAATAATAAATGAATAGTCAGCTCCAGTTTGACTGATAATACAAATACAAGATTAGGTGGGATATGCATCACTGTTTTGAAAAGAAGTAAACTAGTACACTGTTCTATAATTTTGTTGTCATTGAGTTGTTCTCAATCATGTTTATTTTCAAGCATTTAAATACACAAAACTCATTTATAGAAAAAATAGAACTCATACTGGACATAACATGAGTGAAGGTGCATGACTGTGATTGCATAAGTAGCAAGATGGACCAGAAATATTCAAACTCAAATCAAAGAGATTTCTGTATGAGAGGACGATGTGAGTAGTATGAATATGATAGTTGGAAGAGCTTCAAAAAAATACAAACATATTGAAGGGATCTATATTAGAATTATGAAAGTATGTGCCTTGGTTGGGAGATAATCCAGGTTTCTTCAAGTTTTTGATTTCTCATTTAGGTCATCTACAGGAAGAGACAAGCTTATGACTTCTTTCATTTTTTGAATTCCTCATCAGGGTTTTGAGTAAAATGGAGTATATTTGAAGTACATGGGATCCATTTGAGAAATTGAATTCAAGAAATATGCTTCGAAATTTTGAATACTTAGAGTTTCAATATGCTTCAGGTTTTGTCTTTAGCATTCTCATGGAGAAAACTGAGAAAGGCAGAAAATACCATCAAGAGACCTTTTCCAAAATTTTATATACTCAAGTGAGGATTCTTAACAGAATGTCAAAGAAAAGCACCAGCCATGATGGGTCGAGCCCATAAATTGAATGAAAAATGAATATATAGACTTTGTTTCCCACATACCCACATTCAGGGTTTGATTTCAAATACATAAATTACAACTTGCAGTGACACCCATGAAGGGGTCTTTCAAGAAGTAACAAAAGAGAAAATAAATCTTCGTGGTCGAGCTAGTTTTCACATGAATATGAAGACAAACAGATTTAATAGAATTTCAAGTTTACCCATATGGGTATTTTATCAGAATAGCAACATGGCGTTTTGTCACATGTTTTCAACAACATAAATGCATTCTCTTCATAACTAGAAAATACCTATATGAAGGAAGTTAAGAGAAACAAAATACCAAAAGAAGTGCCATGTTGGGTTAGGTTGAGTTTTACAAATACAGATTTATTTTTGTTTATTTTCATGTACCCACATGGGGTTTTCTATAGGAGGAGTCGCGACATATGTTTTCCTTCATTTTTAGAGATACGAACTTTGGGGATTTTGGTAAATTGCAAAATTTCTTCATATTACAAGTACCCATGTGCGGGTTGCAACCAGATAGCAAGATAAATGCATTTTAATCAAAGTAATGAATGCCCTCATCAATTTTTTGTTTTTCAGAATACAAATATATTAAAAGCCTTTGATGGGTCGAGCTTTAAGTGCCTTCAAAGCTCATGGCGAGTGCATATACATGGCGTGACCTATGTAATGGCTAGAAATTTACAAATAAAAGATGAGAATTCATAAGCTTTCTTAAGCTTTTTGTTTTGTATAGAGATTCCAACAGGGAAAGAACAAAGACTTACCATTGTTGCTTGTGGGAGACAAGAAGCCGCGGCCAGAGCTCCACAAAGCTTCTAGAAACCAAGAGTTCAAGCTCTCAAAATGGCAGTCGGGCTGTCATAGTGATCACAAGAAATAGATCACAAAAGTAACAAGAACAAAGACACAGGATTGATTAGATTGTCATCTTATGGCCGCGGCCTATGAGGCCTTAATTATCATCCAAAAGAGCCAAGAAATAAAATAATGATAACCAACACTTACCATGAGTAGTAAAGGTATATTTTGGTTAAGTTTCGACCATAGTGGAGCTCAAATCACTCTAGAAAAATATAACCCTAACTCTTATATAGCGACCAAGAAGAGTGAAGCACAAGAAATGTAAAAGAAAGTTAGGAACAAAGCATGAGAAAGTCGTGGCCTTAGTGACCTTTATTGCTTTTAGAATGAAGTGAAAAGCTACAATACTTCAAATTGAGCTTACCCAATGAAGAACTCGACTATCTGAAGACAGGAGTGAAGGTTCTTGAGTATGTGAATTACAGTTTTAGCTCAATCATGGTGGTGGCGCTATCCTTACATCTAGAGACCAATTTTCCAAAATGATTATTGAGAAAATGAAATCATTTTTAGGGTTTGACCTCTTTCATCTCATGCCCTAACTCGAGCCAACATTATGATTATCTAGAATATTCATATTTGATAATAGCATGTGAATAAATTTGAATTTAGGTCTATATTGTGGTTCATTTAAAATTTGAGGCTTATGTTTTGGTGGTCGAAATTTCATATGCCTAGGTTGGCTAGGTTTGAAGTCTTTAGGGCTTGAGTTTCATTTTTGTCACTCACATTTGTTCCTTAGTGAAAATTGTAGATTTGAATACCCTATTTTTTTATTGATTTTGTGAGAAGTCAATGAGAGTTGCAAGGAGATAAATAAACTTAGGGAATTTTATTTTTTAATTGATTTTTGAGAAATCAATTAGAGTATTGAGAGAACAATATTGCCATTGATATTTTTATGATTTTTTAGGAAAAAATCAAGCATTGTATTGGTGACATAAGAATATAAATCTATTTTCAAAATATTTTGCAACCTTTAATTGCAAAAATAGACAAATTGTAAAATTTGCTGTGGTGTAAAGCAGAAGTATAAAGCAATCTTTTATAAATTGTTTTATGATTTCTTGCTATTTTTAGCGGATTATATTGAATTTTTCCTCTTGGTCGAGTTTGAGCTTTATCTTGGAGAGATAAGTTGTTTTTCTGGCTTTTAAAGCAGATTCAACCTATTTTTAGAGGCTTTACAGTTTGATCATAAAAGCAGTGTGCTTTTTTCTTCTTTTATGCAGTCTTTTGAGACAGTTTGTAGCTTTTTTCCTTGAGCTTCCTCGTGAGATCGGATTAGGGTTTCTTGAGAGATATATTTTTGAAAAGACTTAGTCTTTTTCTCTTCGGGGTTCAATTGACAGTTTCTGGCTCTTTGCATTTTGAGCTTGTAAACTTAGTTGTACTCAGTTTAGACAGATTTTTGGCATACTCCTTCAGTTTAATAAAAACAACATTCCTACTTCTCAATTTTGTGTTTACTTACAGTTTTAGTTTGATTTTATCTTGTGATTTCTATTCACAGAGTCCTTGTTATGTCCTAGCACTATAATTCTTGATGCAGAAAGTTCAAAATATAGGTTGCATGTTGTATTTAAAATCAAATCTTCACGCAAATTATTTGTGTTAATTGTTCATGAGAGGTTGTGAGATATTGTGTTTTTCTGAAAATTGTTTGTGAGGAAGAAATCAGAATCATCATTAAATCATTATCTAGTCTTAGAAGTCATTTATTAGTCATAGGTTTTAATTTTAGTCATTCTTCTATCCCTTTTCCAAAAAGTACTTAGATAATATTCATCATTCAGAGAACTAGCTCACTTTGGGGATTCCTTCTTCGTTCAAATCACCCACATCTAAAGAAGGTGTCCATGTTTCAGTAGATTGTTGAATCTTGCATTCAGTAGGGTGCAAATCTAATTGAAAATAGTTTTTGGCATGCCTGGTGGGACTCTGAAAGCCATTTTCAGATAAATTTTAATATTTGTATTTTTTTGTTTGGTTTATGCTACAAATTTTCTATCCTTTTGGAGGCTTATTACAATATACCTAGCGACTCCGATTCTATTTTTTTCATGCTAGTGCATCCTGCACATGAGAAAGATACAACCAAGATCAAGTTTTGCACCCTTCAAGTATCGAGAGCTATCCCCATCATGAAGAAGAGGTAGAAAAACAAGAAGGATTTTTGAAGCACCCACGAGATCAAAGTCAATACCTCCTACTTTTAGTTCCTTGGTTTTATCACTAGAAGTACCGATCCCAATTTTACAAGTACCACCAATGGCAGCACCAAGTCAGCACCCATTCACACCTTTTAATGGAGGCTATATGTTAGATATCGCTCAACATGATGACATCCCAGTTGTAGCCATTCGAAGTCTGCCATAATTCACCGAGGAGGACTTCACTACACTGGTTGAGAACATCCTCGATGTAGCCACATTATGCTCAGTGCATAATATCATGCAAAAAATTTCGCGCTAAGGATGTTGGATGCATCACTCAAAGGAAAAGTGGTACAATGGTTTAGAGGGCTTGAAGCCAACTCAATCGTGCCATGGGATGCGTTAGGTAATGGTTTATATCAACATTTTGCTGATAAATCTGATAACTTGTCTCTATTAGCGCACTTGAGCACCGTTCAGAGGGTGCCACATGAGCATTTGGCTAACTTCAATTACCGATTGCAGAGAAACTAGGACATGATTCCTGCAATGGTAAAACCTTTACCAACACATGCTTTTTTGTTTTACTTAAAATATTTGAATAGTAAAATTGCAGTCAAGACTCGGTCTATGGGAGGGCTTACACTCCCTAATACCTACAATATAGTCATTAACACTGAAAACTGTCTCATCCAAGCTGGAGACATAGCTCCTAAGCTTCCTATTCCTTTGTTTCTAGAAATATAACCACCTATCCCTGCTGCTGCACCTCCCTTAGCTGTTGTCCCACCTATTCCGACGATAGGATATCATAACATAGCCCAAGAAGTTGCTTCTCTAGCCCGAAATCGGGAGATGCAAGCGATTCAAAAAATATTAAAGACCTTTGGAAATGATCTCATTACTATTAAAAAGCTTGTTGGACAAGAACATAAGCCTTATCAAGCTCCTTATCAGGAAAACCAACAAAATAGACCTACTTTTCAAAATGATTATCAAGCCCAAAGAAGGAATTCTAAACCTAGGCCATTCTAGCCATACAATCTGAATGCAGCTAGTTCATCAAAGGAACTTATGCCACAAAATAATGTTGCCTAGGATTGTGATTGGTGTTATCCATTCAATCAGCCCCATAATGAATCAATGTGCACCAATGGAATGAGAAATCAGGCTTTAATGGTTCAAAATAACTATGTTGTTCAGAAAATGTTGCAGATCATAATCAAGAACAACAAGATAACATGGAAGTTTCCTTGCCGAACTGGCAGAGCTCTGAATTCTATGGTGTGAATGGTCAAGATCAGCAAAATTCTCCTATTTCAGCTAATACCAAGTGAAAAAAGAGATCCATGGACCCAAGAATGCGAGCTAGGAATTCACAGCAACAACCCACAAATGGTAAGCAATTTGTTTCATCAAATGTTAATGCTACAGTCTAGCCTAAAATGAAGATTCTACGAAGAGGCCAAGAGATACCTAGCAAGGAGTAGTCAAGAATGCGTTTGTAGCCTTTGAAAAGGCAAAGCGATGCTGCTGTCACAAAAAACCAATAGAAGTTAAATTCTTCATCATTCAATATTGTTGAGCATCTCAAGAAAACCACTGTCAATATGTCGGTATTAGATGCTTTACACCTTCCAGGGCAGAAAATTTTACTACAGGAAGCTTTGGCTGAGTTGTCTATTTCTGAAAATGCTAATCAAGGAGTTGCAAAGGTCATGCTTGCTAATGACCCAGAGGATAAAAATGAATAGAAAAGGAAAGAGGTAAATCCCCCTCCATTCTATTTAAGTCTGATTATTTTGGATAAAATTGTTCATAACTGTATGGTTGATTCTGGTGCCAGTAGTTCAGTCATGCCTAAGAGTTTAGCTAATAAGTTAGGTCTTGTCTATGAGTCTAATCCTCAGAAAGGTGTAGTGCAATTAGATGGGTCTGCTGTTAAAAATGTTGGTATTATAAAAAATTTAGCTCTTAATTTGCACGCATCCCCAAGTTTTGTTATTCATCAGGATATACATGTCATAGACTTACCACCGCACTTTGCCATTTGTCTCTCAAGGGATTTTATAGCCAAGTTGGGTGGGTTTCTATCTTCTAATTGGTCTCATTTGTTTTTAAGAAAAAGGTATGGTACTAAAGTGACCATAAAGTCCGAGCCTCTTGCCAAAGACCATATCGAACCATACTCACAAAATCCTATAAATGATAACCTCTATGCTACCTCTGCACTGGAGGAGAAAAAAATGACCTCATACTATAGTACTCATGTAGACAATATCAATCTAGATGAATGGACAGCCGAAGATCATGAGCTTGATCTGTTTCGACACATAGATGAGAAAGGATTAGGAGTCTATATGATTCAAGAGCCTGCTTGCAATATGCCTAATCTTTGTAAAGAGGAAGAACTGTCTGTAGAAACAAGGAATCAGATTTTGAAGCTTTACTTTGATGGTTCGAGAAGAAGTATTAGTGCTGGAGGTGGGGCTATGGTGATATCACCCAAAGGAGATAAATACTTTTTAGCTTGCAAATTTTCTTTCAGCTGTTCGAATAACACAACTAAGTATGAAGCATTGGTACATGGCCTTGAACGGGCCTGCAAACGAGGTATTAAATGCTTGCAATTTTATAGTGATTCAGAATTGATTGTAAATCAGGTCAAAAATTTAAACACTGCCAAGAATGATTTGCTTAAGAAATACAAGCATCATGAATGGGATTTAATGGAGGATTTTGATGCTTTTAATACCATGTCAATTCCTCACAATCAAAATAAGCATGCTGAGAGGCTTGTTGCCATAGGAGCCCAGTTTGATATTCCCAAGGAGATTCATAAAGTAGAGGCATGTCAATACATGAAAATAGTTTCCAGACCTTCTATACCTGACGATAATGTGAGCTGGCAGGTTTTTGATAGCGATGAGCAAATTGTAAACTCCCTGATTGCTGAATCTGAGTTCACAGATGGAAACCAACAAAAATGGTAACAACAATATGATGACCAAATTGTGCAGTTGAAGACCAACAAGCTGCCAAAGGGATTGGTGACCTTGGAATCTGTCTTCAACTTAGATGACCAAGTGTGTAAGGATAGATGCAGCTTGTCCGTTAAAGAAGAACATTATGCATCCATTGAAATCTTCAAAGGAAAGCTTCTCAAGCTGGGAAAGGTATGTAGTCAAGATGAACAACAAGTGTTTATTCTATTATGTCAGAAATTTAGTGAATTTTTTGCTTGGGAATACAAGGATTTGAGGGGTTTTAACCTAGAACTAGCCCAATATACCATTGAACTTGAACCCGATGCAAAACTAGTAAGGAAAAAATAGAAACCACTTAACCCCAAATTAGAGCACCTTATGAAGGCTGAATTGAATAAGCTATTTGAGAGTGGTATTATTTTTCCTATCAAACAAACCTCTTGGTTGTCAAATTTAGTACCAGTCAGGAAGGAAAGTGGGGAAATTAGATTATGCATCGATTTCTGAGATTTAAATAAAGTATCATTGAAATACCATTACCCACTCCCTTCTATGGAGAAAATTTTACAGGTAGTTTCTGGTTCTGATAGATTTTCTTTTCTATATGGTTACTCAGGTTATAACTAGATTCTGGTGAAGCAGGAAGATCAGTTCAAAAAAGCGTTTACAACTAAGTGGGGCACGATGGCCTACAAGAAGATGCCTTTCAGCTTATCCAACGCTAGAGGAAATTTTCAGCATGCGATGGATATGGCCTTTCATGGTGTCATGAACAAGTTTGTTCTGGTCTACTTAGATGATATTACTATTTTTTCTAGAAATTCTAAAGAACATGTTGATCATTTGGAGTAGACTTTTTAGAGATGTAGAGAGTTTAGTGTGTCTCTGAATCCGAAGAAGTGTATATTTTCAGTGCATGAAGGAAAACTACTTGGACACATTGTTTCAAAGCAAGGTATTTCTATAGAACCTGAAAGAGTTTCCACAATTCTTGAATTGCCATTACTATCCCACAAGAAAGGCTTGCAAATCTTTCTTGAAAGAATAAATTTCATGAGGAGGTTCATACCGAATATTGTAGCTTTGCTACAACCTCTCACTTCTATGCTTAAGAAGAATATGCCATTCAGTTGGACTAAGGAAGGTAAGAGGAGCTTTGAGCAGATTAGGGAAGCCCTCACAACCGCTCATACTCTCATTAATGCAAATTTTGACAAAAAATTTATTTTGTATGCCTTTGGGGGAGTAGATACAATTTCAGCTATGTTATGCCAGCAAAACGATGAAGGCTTGGAGCAACCTGTTGCATTTTTTAGCCAAGTATTGCATGATTACGAGGTAAAATATTCTTTTTTGAGAAGCATGTTTTTTTTTCTGTTGTGGGGAGTTTAAAGAAATTCAGGGATGTGTTGTCCAACAACAAAATCCATTTGCTGGTAGCTCATTCAACTCTTAAGGATTTTCTGCTTAACAAATATATTAATGATAGACGTGCTAGTTGGATTACCATAGTAATGGAATTTAAGGTTGATATAGAAGTAACCAAGCTCCTTAGAGGCAAAGGTTTGTGTGATAGATTGCTTGAAATGAGGACATCAACTTAAAGGAAGCTGCAAATATAGAAACAATGCTAAATAATGATGTTGCAGGTGTTATTCTAGCGTCTCCTACTACATGGTTGCAACAAATGATGCATTATTTGGAAATTGGTGAGTGCCCCAAGGGCTTAGACAGAGCAAAGTGAAGGTATTACCAATTACAAGCCATTTCTTATGCAATCATTGATGACATTCTTTATAGGAGAGATTTCCAAGGTATCTTATTACGTTGTTTTCAGCTTGATCAAGTTGACAAGCTTTTAGCAGAGTTTCATGATGGACCTTTAGGAGGTCATTTTGCTGCAAGAACAACAACTTTGAAAATTATGAGAGATGGTTATTGCTGGCCAGATTTGTTTAAAGACGCTATAGCTTGGGTCAGAAAATGTGAGAAATGTGCTTTATTTTCTAGAAAATAGAGGCTTGTACCGCTACCCTTGCATCCAATCTAGGTGGAACAACCCTTTGCCAAGTGGGGCTTAGATTTTATTGGTCCTATTAATCCACCTTCAAGTGCGGGTCAAAAGTGGATTTTTAATGCCATAGATTATTTTACAAAATGGACCCAAGTTGTTGCTTTAAAAGATGCAAATGAGACTTGAGTGCTTAATTTCTATCAAGATCTCATATCGAGATTTGGTGTTCCAAACTCAATCATTTCTGACAATGGTTTGGATTTTATTGGTTTGAGGGTTTCTGACTGGTTAGTTAGAAATAATATTTATTTGAACACGTCTTCCAATTATTATCCGTAGGGAAATGGTCAGCCGAAATCTACAAATAAAAATCTGATTCAGATAATCAAGAAAACTGTCAAAGATAATCAAAGGACATGGCACGAAAAGCTGAAGTTAGCTCTATGGGTTGACATAATAACCCCTAAAAGAGCTACTAGTTGTTCCCATTTTGTTTTAACTTATGGTAAAGAGGCTAAGTTACCTATTTCAATTGAATTTCCAACTTTAAGTTAGGTTAAGGAGTTGGAATTGCTAAATGAACAACCTCTTGAGGTTAGATTTGCACAGCTGGTAGAGCTGGAAGAAACTAAGAAAGAAGCTCTAAGGCAGCTGGAGATACATCAAGCTCAGATGAAGAATTATTTTGATAAGAGGGAAAGACCTTGTAGGTTAATTGTTGGAGATCTAGTTTTCAAGTGGAATGAATTTAAAAGTAGACCTTGACAACATACCAGGTTCGATACAATGTGGGACAAGCCTTATGTGATCATGGAGTGCAAGGAACACGTGTTCCAACTTTCCAAGTTGACTAGCAAGGTGTTGTCTATCCCAGTTAATGGGATCCACCTCAAGCATTGCCTCTAAGATAAGGTTATCTCATGGTTAAGTAGAGTAGTATTGCAAATAAGTGTGTTCCACACATTTACTTTCAGTATTTTTTCTTTCCCTAAGCACTACTATGCATGTTCTTTTGGCCATCAGGGCCTGTTAGTTGCTTTCAGTTCTATTTTTGTTTTCTTTTGCTACTGTTTGGAGTTTTTCTGTTCAAGTTTCTAAGTTTCAAGAAGGGGTAGATTTGACTCCACGCCCAATGGAATGTTTTAAGGCCACTGATCATAGCTTAGCAGGCAAGCATTTAGCGGAAATCACAAAAATGGTACAATTTTTTCACCACAACTCAATTGGTGGAGTTGGCTGAACATTGTTATATCTTAAGGTGAAATTACAGTTATTTATTCTTTATGCTTAAGTGTTGTTTACACTTTGTTCATTATTCTTTAAGGGATAGTCATGCTTTGAAAAGAAGAATTAGAGTTTCAAAAGTGCTATTCAATGTTTAAAGTACAAAATTGAGCATATAAGCAACAAATCATTTAAAATGCTTTCTTTCATTTCATAAAGTGATTCATATTTACATAGCTTCATTTGATTGCAAGAATTCAAATGATATTACCACATTGCATTGAAATGCATTTTATTTTCGAAATGAAAAGCATAAGATGAAATCAAATATCCACACAAGCCATGGATGGGACTGTCACAGTGCATCATTAATAGCACACTACACTATGGAAGATGCAAAAGAAGAAATCACATAAGTAATGACATAATCATCATTTCCTGATTAGCTAATGGTATATGCTAAAATGGTGCACCTTTGTCTTCTCGAGCTTCGTTGACCTGTAGAAAAAAAGAGAGGGATGCCAGAGGATCCGATTATGAAGATACCTATATGAATCACCAAAAATAATGTAGCCTGTTGTCAATCATACACTGAAACAATCAGGTGAAAGTGAAAAGAAATAAGATGAAGAAGAAACATCAGTATGATCATCATATCTTCTTTTTATGTTAACATTGTTTGTTTCCTTGTGCAGGTATAGGGAAAATAAGGATGTTGTTTATTATTCAAAGACCAAGCATGTGTAGAAAAACGGGCTCCCAAAAGGGTAGATCTCGACATGCTACCCTTATTCATCATAAGTGGGCTGAGAAGGATATTGCAACCATCATATTCATGAAGAAAATAAGTGATATACAACCGAAAGAGTAAAGCATAGTTATCTATCAAGCTATTAAACCAACTGTGCATTCATAACAAAATCAGGTAGATGCTTTCTGAAAGCTATAGGTGAACAGTGAGTTTAACCCACTCAATTAATTCAATTGAGTACATTTATATCAAACATTGATGTATGGTTCACGTTCTTTTTCTATAGTGATATTTTTTCATCATGATCATATGTCATGGAAGGTTCAGTTCAAAAATGTCTTTCTCACAACCAAGGATAGTGAACAGGCATACATTATGCCTTAATGAAGAGATTTGTTTCAATTTTTATCTCAGAAGAGAACAAATTCACATAATAGATTTGATAAGAGAAGCATAAAAATGAAAGAAGAGCGCTAGGTTGAAGCCAAGAGTATGAAACGATATACAATGCACTCAAATAATAAATGAATAGTCAGCTCTAGTTTGACTGATAATACAAATACAACATTAGGTGGGATATGCATCATTGTTTTGAAAAGAAGTAAACTAGTACACTGTTCTAGAATTTTTTTGTCATTGAGTTGTTCTCAATCATGTTTTTTTTCAAGCATTTAAATACACAAAACTCATTTATAGAAAAAACATAACTCATACTAGACATAACATGAGTGAAGGTGCATGACTGTGATTGCATAAGTAGTAAGATGGACCAAAAATATTCATATTCAAATCAAAGAGGTTTCTGTGTGAGAGGATGATGTGAGCATTATGAATATGACAGTTGAAAGATATTCAAACAAATACAAACATATAGAAGGGATCTATATTAGAATGTTGAAAGTATTTGCCCTGGTTGAGAGATAATCCAGGTTTCTTCAAGTTTTTGATTTCTCATTTAGGTCATCTATAGGAAGAGACATGGTTATGACTTCTTTCATTTTCTAAATACCACATCAGGTTTTTGAGTAAAATGGAGTATATTTGAAGTACATGGGATCCATTTGAGAAATTGAATTCAAGACATATGCTTCAAAATTTTGAATACTTAGAGTTTCAATGTGCTTAAGGTTTTGTCTTTAGAATTCTCATGGAGAAAACTGAGAAAGGAAAAAAATACCATCAAGAGGCCTTTTCCAGAATTTCATATACCCGTGTGAGGGTTCTTAACAGAATGTCAAAGAAAAGCACCAGCCATGATGGGTCGAGCCCATAAATTGAATGCAAAATTAATATAAAGATTTTTTTTCCCACATACCCACATTCGGGGTTTGATTTCAATTACATAAATTACAACTTGCAGTGACACCCATGAAGGGGTCTTTCAAGAAGTAACAAAAGAGAAAATAAATCTTCGTGGTCAAGCTAGTTTTCACATGAATATGAAGACAAACAAATTTAATACAATTTCCAGTTTACCCATATGGATATTTTATTAGAATAGCAACATGGCATTTTGTCACATGTTTTCAACAACATAAATGCATTCTCTTTATAAATAGAAAATACCCATATGAAGGAAATTAAGAGCAACAAAATACCAAAAGAAGTGCCATGTTGGGTTAGTTTGAGTTTTACATATACAAGATTCTTTTTTCTATTTTCATGTACCCACATGCGGTTTTCTACAGGAGGAGTTGGGACATATGTTTTCCTTCATTTTTAGAGATACCAACTATGGGGATTTTGGTAAATTGCAAAATTTCTTCATTTTACAAGTACCCATGTGTGGGTTGCAACCAGATAGTTGGATAAGTGCATTTTCATCAAAGTAATGAATTCCCACATCAATTTTGTGTTTTTCAGAATAAAAATATATTAAAATCCTTTGATGGGTCGAGCTTTAAGTGCCTAAAGAGCTCATGGTGAGTGTATATACATGGCATGACCTGTGTAATGGCTAGAAATTTACAAAAAAAAGATGAGAATTCATAAGCTTTCATAAGCTTTTTGTTTTGTATAGAGATTCCAATAGGGAAAGAACAAAGACTTACCATTGTTGCTTGTGGGAGACAAGAAGCCACGGCCAGAGCTCCACAAAGCTTCTAGAAACCAATATTTTGAGCTCTCAAAATGGAAGTCGGGCTCTCATAGTGATCACAAGAAATAGATCCAAAAAGTAACAAGAACGAAGACACAGGATTGATCAGATTGTCATCTTATGGCCACGGCCTGTGAGGCCTTCATTATCATCCAAAAGAGCCAAGAAATAAAATAATGATAACCAACGCTTACCATGAGTAGCAGAGGTATATTTTGGTGAAGTTTCAACCACAATGGAGCTGAAATCACTCTAGCAAAATAGAACCCTAACTCTTATATAGTGGCCAAGAAGAGTAAAGCACAAGAAATGTAAAAGAAAGTCAGGAACAAAGCATGAGAAGGTCGCAGCCTTAGTGACCTTTATTTCTTTTAGAATGAAGTGAAAAGCTACAATACTTCAAATCGAGCTTACCCAATGAAGAACTTGACTATCTAAAGACAGGGGTGAAGGTTCTTGACCATGTGAATTACAGTCTGAGCTCAATCATGGTGGTTGCGCTATCCTTTCGGACAGAGACCATTTTTCCAAAATGATTATTGAGGAAATGAAATCATGTTTAGGGTTTGAACTCTTTTGTCTCATGCCCTAATTTGAGCCAACATTATGATTATCTATAATATTCATATTTGATAATAGAATGTGAATAAATTCGAATTTAGGTCTATATTGTGGTTCATTTAAAATTTGAGGCTTATGTTTTGGTGGTCAAAATTTCATATGCCTAGGTCGGCTAGGTTTGAAGTCTTTAGGGCTTGAGTTTCATTTTTGTCACTCACATTTGTGCCTTAGTGAAAATTGTAGATTTGTATACCCTATTTTATTATTGATTTTTTGAGAATTCAATGAGAGTTGCAAGGAGATAAATAAACTTAGGGAATTTTATTTTTTAATTGATTTTTGAGAAATCAATTAGAGTATTGAGAGACCAATATTTCCATTGATATTTTTATTATTTTTTAGGAAAAAATCAAGCATTGTATTGGTGAAATAAGAATGTAATTCTTTTTGCAAAATATTTTGCAATCTTTAATTGCAAAAATAGACAAATTGTAAAATATGCAGTGGTGTAAAGCAAAAGTATAAAGCAATATTTAATAATTTTTTTTATGATTTCCTTCTATTTTTAGCGGATTATATTGAATTTTTCCTCTTGGTCGAGTTTGAGCTTTATCTTGGAGAGATAAGGTGCTTTTCTGGCTTTTAAAGTAGATTCGGCCTATTTTTAGAGGCTTTACAAGTTGATCATAAAAGTAGTTTGCTTTTTTCTACTTTTATGTAGTCTTTTGAGATAGTTTGAAGCTTTTTTCCTTGAGCTTCCTTGTGAGCTCAGATTAGGGTTTCTTGAGAGATATATTTTTGAAAAGACTTAGTCTTTTTCTTTTCGGGGTTCAATTAGCAGTTTTTGGCTCTTAGCATTTTGAGCTTGTAAACTCAGTTGTACTCAGTTCAGAAAGATTTTTGGCATACTCCTTCAGTTTAATAAAAAAAACATTCCTACTTGTCAATTCTGTGTTTACTTACAATTTGAATTTGATGTTATCTTGTAATTTCTATTCACAGAGTCCTTGTTATGGCCTAGGACTGTAATTGTTTATGTAGAAAGTTCAAGATATAGGTTGCATGTTGTATTTAAAATCAAATCTTCATGCAAATTATTTATGTGTTAATTTTTCATGAGAGGTTGTGAGATATTGTGTTTTACTAAAAACTATTTGTGAGGAAGAAATTAGAATCATTAAATCATTATCTAGTCTTAGAAATCATCTGTTAGTCACAGGTTTTAATTTCAGTCATCCTTCTATCCCTTATCCAAAAATTACTTAGAATAATATTCATCATTTAGAGAACTAGCTCACTTTCGAGATTCCTTCTTCATTCAAATCACCCACATCTGAAGAAGGTTTCCATGTTTCAGTAGATTCTTGAATCTTGCATTCAGCAAGGTGCAAATATAATTGACAACAAATACCATATTTGATTGCTTGTAGCTTTAGAGTTATCCTCTCATTGTTTGGCATGCCATCAAGACATTTCATTGTTTTCAAATACTTAACAATTCTTTGGTACCAACCACATGTTTGTATATCAAAACTGGGAGAAATGTTCTTTTGTTCAATTTCATTGATTTCGTTGGTCTCCAAATTAGTCTCAGCCATGAGCTTGGCCAGACCTTGAGCCCTTACCAATTTGGTGATCTGAATATCTATGTTGAATTCTTGGATTCTGTTAATCCATCTACACCTTTGACCTATGGTTTCTTGCTATGTAAATATGTCCTTGATCGTAGCACTTGGGACATAAGAAACTACTGTTGCACCAGTCAGATTAGTTTTAAAATTCATAACTTCCTTAACTAAAGCATAAGCATGATTTTTAGTAGTAGCATACTTAAGCTCAATTTCCTGTAGGGATTTGCTAAAAAAGGTAATTGGTTGCTCAAAGTCATCATCATTTTTTTGCAGCAATACACTCGCCACAGAATGAAAGGAGGAAAATGTGAACAATTGGAATGGTTTTGAATAATCAGGGGTCTGCAATACATGTGCAACTTTGATAACATCTTTAATAGCTTGAAAAGATTTAGGGAGCTCTTCTTACCATATTACTTTTTCTCCTTTCTTGAGAATTTTTTGAATAGGTCTACTTATCTCTACAAAGTTAGTCACAAATCTTCTCAAAAAAAATATTTTCCCAAAGAAATATTGAATCCCTTTGACATTTCTTGGTGGGTTAATTTTATTAATAGCTTCTATTCTTTCAGGATCAATTCTAATTCCATCCTTAGATACAATACGCCCCAAAATTTTACCCTCTTTAACCCTGAAAGCACATTTTTTCAGGTTCAAGGGTATACCATATTCTAGAGCTCTGATGAAAATCTTCTCAAGGTGGGAGCAATGATCTTCCTCTTTCTTGTTGTGAGCAGTCAAATCATCTTGATAAATAGCAAGGAATAAATATAGAAAGTCATCAAAATCCACATCCATGACCCTTTGAAAAGTTGCACCAACCTTTATAAGGCCAAAATGCATCCTAACATGAACATAAGTTCCCCATGGTGTTGTAAATTTTTTTCTTATATTTTTCTGATTCCCTCACAATAACTTGGTTGTATCCAAAAAATCCATCCATCATGGACAACAAATCAAAACTTGTTACCTTTTGCAACATTACTTCCATGTTAGGTAAAGGATAATTGTCCTTTAATGATGCAACATTTAAATTCTTAAAATCCACACATAACCTTAGATCTCGATTCTTCTTTCTGATAGGAACCAAGTTGGATACCCATGAGGAATGCCTTATATGTTTAATGATTCCTGCATCACTCAGTTTTGCAAGCTCTTCTTGCATTTTGGGCCTTAAGGTAGGGTTAATGAGTCTTTTCTTTTTCCTAAATGGTTTTGTGTCAGGCTTTAAAGGGATTTCATGCTGAAAAAAGTCTTCCCTATATGCTTTCAAATCATCATAAGACCAGGCACACACATGTCTATATTTTCGCAGTAAAGCAATCAACATAGTTCTCACATGTGGCTTCATTTTTTTACTAATGTAAACCTTCTTAGGGGAATTTTTTGTTCCTAGGTTTATTTCCTCAATGTATTCTTTATGTGTAGATGTTTGTCTAGCAATTGACTTATCCTGGCCATAAAAGCCTCTTTCAAGTGCAACCAGTCCCTAGGGGATTTTGCTTGTTTTCAATTGAATTACATAATTTCCAAACAATGTTTCCTTGCCATCAACTTCCACAACATATGCACTGAAGTCAATCTCTTGATGTTCATAATAATCAACACAATGTAAGAACCTCAGGATTTCATTATCATCCTCAAATACTTACTAATTGTAAATATTATTAGGCACAATAGGTCTTGTTTGTACCTCAATCCTTGAGATTCCATCAAAAGTCACATCATCTAGCTTAATTGCAATGTTAGCCAACAAATCTACTCTAACATTCTATCCTCTCTCTATCCATTCTATCCCAAAAGCAGCAAATGCCTCGATAGTGTCCCAAACTTCATTTCTATATTTCCTCAATCTCTTGTCCTTAGTGAAAAACCTAGAATTGACTTGGGAGACTACCAATTTTTAATCCCCAAATACTTTTAACAATTTTATCCCATGTTTGGAAGCAAGTTTTATACCAAGCAACAATTCCTTATACTCAACTACATTGTTGGTACATGCAAATTGTAGTAAAAAGGAATATTTGAAAGTCTTACCTTGGGGAGATATAAGAATGACCCCAACACCTAAACCTTATTTTGAGTAGGCCCCATCAAAGTACATAGTCCACAAAGGATCTTCTAGTAATGTCAATGAAACCTCTTTAACAATTGGTGGAGGCTTGAATTCTCCTTCTTCTTGCTCCATTTCTTCTACCCAAAAAGTATCCATGCTAGTGTCTACAAAGTTTATTATTGGGGGTTCTTCTGGCTCTTCAACATGCTTAATCATGTGTCTAAATCTTGATTCTCGGACAATTTTTACATCCTTTTGATCAATGGAGAACGTGGAAAATTATAGGTCACATTGCATACTCCCTCCCATGGAAGCAGACCAATGTCTTGAAAGTATCATTTCATATGTTGGTGGAATATCCACCACTATAACACTCATGAACAACTCCTTTTTCGGGAAAGAAACCAATCTATATGGAACTTCATAGATTACACCAATAATAGGGACCTCTCTAGAATCCATGGCATTACACTTTCCATATGTGTTATTGACCTTCAAGCCCATTTCCTCCATTATTTTGATAGGAATCACATTGTTTGAAGCAAATGAATCTATCATACAATTTCTAAGCACTTTTCCATCAATGACCAGACTCAAAAAGAAAGGATTAACTAAATTTGGGTTTGTAGTGATGGTGGTTCCTAAGTAAATCTTAGGGTTCTCATTAACATTCACCCCCACTTCAACATATTTCACCTGGCTCTTGCTTGTTTTAGGTACATTAGCTTCTACTTTATGTTGGTTACCCCCAACAATACTATTAATAGCAACCATTGTTTTGTGCTTGTGGTCATCGATCCTCATCATTTCAAGGAGTGGAACTGTGACCCAGATCTGAGATAGAACTTGAAACATATCAATGGGAGAGTAACTTGGTACTTGTGGAAGCACCATTTTCTGAGGAACCACTATATCAAGTTGATTTTTGAATTTCTACTCAGTAGGCTTTAGTTCTTTAGTTTTCAACTCTGGTTGTACAACCTCACCAACAACCTTTTCCTTACCACATTTCTTACCCCAAATTCTCATTTCTTTAGTTTCCTTGGGCTTGGTCTCTCCTTTCTTGTTATCTATCTTAATAACCTTATTGTCTACATTTTTCTCTTTAATGAATATGCCTCCTTGATGACTTGGGGTGCCACTTACCACCCTATTCTTGAGATGGAGATCATTTCTTGCTTGAGCTCTAGTAGCCAATGCAATTTTATATCTCTCCATTTCTTCATTTGAAGGTCTCCTTAAAGAAACATTGCATGCCTCAAGATTATAAGTTGTGTACTCATCTTCTCTTTCTTCATTAGAGAACACTTGCTGCTTTTGAAGGACTGATCCTTGTATTTGCATATCCACATCGTTTGTGTTAAAATCATTACTAGAATAGTAGTCATTACACTCCATATCCAACCCAGTCATAAATACATTTGTAGTTTTATCAAGGTCATGGGGATAATCAGTCTCCTTTTGATCATTTTGAGCTTCTTCCATGGATCTGACAACTGTGCATTGATGTGAGGAATGGGGCATTTCACAAACTTCACACCAAGGTATTTCTTCTACAACATTTGTAGTGTTTTTATGCAATGGATCTGGTGTTGCTTAAAAGTTCTTTTGATTATTCTGGACAAGTTTCCCATTATTCCAACTGGTGTGATATGGATAGTCTTGTAGTCTCGGTGGCCTCTTGTTTCTCTGAAACTAAGGCTTATCGTTTCTAGATTACTTCTGCAACAAATTTAAGACTTGGTCCAACTTCTCTTCTGGGGCTGTAACTTTAGAAACCTTTTCATTCTGATCCTTTGAATTCTTAGAATATTTAGGGTCATCTCTTTGACCAACCTTGTCAGATGTCCTTCTATTATTTTCAATGTTTACTACCATCTTGTAAGCTTCCCTTAGAGATTGTGGATTTTTATCTTTGAGTAGGTAGCACATTTTAGAATCATAAGCATTACAATAAACAACTAGACATGCCCTTTCATTAGGCCTTATAGACCTTGAGACCTTATACATGGCCTTTTGAAATATTGCATTAAATTCTATGGCCATCTAATTATGCCCCTTTGTAATATTATTGATGTCATTTAACCTGAATCATGGGTCAGTCTGATCAACTACTCTATGAAGGTTCAAAAGAATGAATCCTTGGAGTCAATACTCACATTTGGTAGGCTTCTATACTGATCTCTTGCATATTCTGTAAACTACTTCATAGCCACATCTTCATCCCATAGTTCAAAGTCTTCTATGAAACTTTGAAATTCCTTCAAATGATCTTACCCACTGAGGGCATTGCTGCTAGTAAATTTGGGTACATGCTTTCAAGCATTGTTTGGCGCTAGATTTGGGTATCCAGGAATATTTTCAAAACATAGTTTCCTATACCTATCAGTATGCAACAGTCTCCTACCCATAGGGGATTCTTCCTCATTATGGTTATCATTATCTCTTCTTCTTTCACCATCATGCCCCCATGTCTTCTGTGTTGGGAATCATTTTGGTCACTAAAATGGATAGTTCTATCCTTGTTTTCAGGTTGTGAAGAAGATTTGGAGAGATTACCAATGGGTGAACCTTTTTTACTGGTATGGGGGTTTGAGGAAGATGAGCAGCCTTGAGGGATTTGGGTTTTAGGGATAGGATCTTTCAACGTAGATTCTAGGAAACTAAGCTTCTTGTTCATTTCCTTGTTTACTACCATTAGTTCCAATTCTTTGGTCTTCCTCTCCAATTCTTCATTCTCCTTCATTAATTTATCAAAGATTGAAATAGAATCATCTTGAGATGTATCTTTCTGTGAAGCCCCTCCCTCATTAATTTTTACCCCTTCATTAGTTTTTCTTTCATTCATAAGACACTTCCCTTTATCAAAATCCTAGGATTCTTTCTTGGTATTCTTGGGAGGAGGAGGTGGTGGGATGGTAGTTTTTTTAGTAGCCTTGGGTCATGGGCTTTCAATAGTCTTATCAGCTAAGGTAATTACAAGAACTCTACCTACAATTTATTGTACTACCAGGCCATCTTCCTGGTTAGCTTGAGCTGCCAATTTTTCCATTGCTTCCATCTCATTCACCTTCCTTCTTAATGCATCCCTATGCATCATAGCATCCCTAATTATCTTCTCATGAGCAACTTCCCTTTTCTTTCTATTTTCATTGTGTTTAGAAATCCTTTGATTAAGTAAAGGCACATCATTCTATACTTCTTCATTTGGTAGAGTATATTCTCTATCAAATACTACTACATTTTCAGCTTGGAAAGGAAGTGGATCATGGGAATAAAGATATCCAGTAAATAAGTCATCAGGGATAGGGGTGTATGGATGGGAATTTAGGGTAGTATATCCTTAGACTCTGACACACCTAGCACTAACATTATCTCTTTAGATTCTATCCCTTTCTCTCTGCTTCATATCTTGCATACCAAGGTCTGAGGAATACTCATTTACAACAATATTCATATAAACCCCCCCCTTTCATAAGAAGTACTATCACTAAAGTATAATAAATTATTTTCAGATCTTGAGCTACAATTAGAATGCATTTCATGTTTAGGGGTGGGATGGGGTGTAGACTTACCTTTTCTTGCATCCTTTTCCTTTATCCATTTTCCTTTGTTCCTAGGTAATTCACCTTCCAACTTCTACTTTTGATGCTTCTTCATGTGACCTTACATTCCTTTCATTTGAGCTTGACTTCTTTTCGCCTTTGTCACCTTCCTTAATTTCTTCACACTTTTCTTCTTAACTTCCTTGATATCCTTGAACACTAGTTCGCACTAGTGTAGAGATGCCAGAGTCACCACCCAAGGTTCTTGGGAAAGATTAGTAGCAATTTTGTTGTAACCTTTGTAAATATCAACATATCTTTGGAAATTAAGACAAGCTTTGACACCTAGGACGTATCTTTACATGAAATTTGAATGTATTCTTTTTAGACAAATGGAAGGGAAATTTATTAGGAATTTAGATGACATATTGGAAAAGATTGGAGGAAAACTTGGTAGACGCTTTCAATTGACTGAATCTATGAGTAATTAGCACCATGTAACATGGTGATCTGTGATAATACATTCTGGAGAACTAGTAATTATAAGATTTATGTCTGCAGTAGAGTTGCCATTTTGTTGGTTGTTTTTACAACTAACCAATCAGGTCTCAACAGGTACCTATGAACTTTCCAAGCCCAATTTTCAAATATCTGCTAGACAAGTGGCCAACTGACAAGATATGGCATCAATTGCCTTATCTCTTGCATTTCGGGCTCTGCAAAACCTGGGAGGGTAATCCCACAATGTATACTATACTATTATTTGAGAAAATTCATGTGTACATTGTATATTTAAGCAAATGCATTCTCTTCCATAGCTAATAAGCTGAAATTCCTTAAGAAGTTGGAAATTCCTTGAAAAAACTACACACCTTAAGCTGAGAATACCATGACAACACAAACACCATAAATTCAAGATAGGTCGATGATTATTTTAAAAGATTATTCTCAGGTTGGATAACTGGGATCATGAAGATATTGAAATGATTTATGATCAATGCCATTATCTATGGGCTAGGAGTTTGAGCAAATCAAAATATAAGGGACATTTAATTTTGGACATTCAAGATCTATGCAATATCACTTAGCAATTCACAAATCAATAACCAAATTCTAAAGACTACTTATCATATCCCTAGATCCTACATAAGAATTCATGATTTGATTCAAGAGATTTAACTTCTTCTATGAACAAGAGCTAAAATCAAAACACATATCAAAGTATAAAATGATGAAAATTAATGAAATGATCTCTAATCAATATTTTCATTAATAATTCGTATACACAATCGAAATGGAGAAACTATAGAGTTGGAAAATCTCCATTATCATTATGATATATCCAAAAACCATACATTTGAAAAAATATGCTACATAGACTCAAAACATTTGATAAAGACTAAACATATTATCTCTGTGTTCTTAATTATCACAATACACTCCAATATTCAATAAAAGACCCTCACAAATTGCCCTAAATTCCCTTTTTATGGAATAAGGGAGCAAAACAAGCTTCATGCCAAGCGTACACATGTCATAATAGGATTAGACCATAAGAAGATAGATTTTCCAATTCAGTTATATTTAAATTTATCAAAGTGGAGGGAATTCATACAAGACAAAGTTCATTTACATTTGTTATGAGGATCAACTTTGTCCTTCAAATTCACATGTCAAAAAGGCTAAAAAAAATCATAGCAACGCCTTGATTTCATCGAACAAAATGAAAAATTTATGTGGATTAAAAAATGGGTTAGAATTTTTGTCAGCATTCCTCATCACCAACAATTTAATATCTCTCTGAAACATATGTTTTATACACTTGTAACTTTTATGACCAGACATGTACAATACTTGACCAAGTATATGTTTCACATTTCAATTCATAAACCAAAATTTTCAAGATACACCCTTCCCCATTCTTCATATTCTTCTTCAAATGGCCAATCAAACTCCATAATTTCATCCATGGATTTTCTATAAGGGGCATACTTAGTTACCATTGCATTGGATTCTCTATCAAAATCCTCTAGAAAATTGATAAGAAATGTCAACCTTTCCAAGGTTTCATTGAAAAGATTAATATTAAACTCCTTGAATATTTCATTTACCTAGGAATGAATAACCTCATCCAACTCCTTTTTCCACTCATGCAATGGCTTCAGTTCTTAATTATTGACTTCAACATTTGGTAATGGTGATAGGTTAGTATGACTATATTGAGATAACAATTCTATTATCCTCTACTCAAGAGGAGCTGCGTACCCTTGAAAATTTTTCTTGCTCAATCTACAAACAAAATAATAAACTAGCTGCACCAGTAGGTACTTATCTTCATGTTGACCAGCTCCCACTACTATTAATGTCAACCTCTCAGATCTTGAAACCCATTTATTTAAGGTTAGTATGGTAAAAATCTTATCCTTTTTAGATAATATCATTGCACATAACATCAAAGCATAGTTGTCATGCACGCCATTGATTCTAGCTTGAATCTTCTCATTTAGATACTTTAATGCAGTGCAAAAAACTTTTAATATATTCTTATACATTGTATGTTGGGATTGTTTCAGTAGCTTCTTGTATGTTTCAACTTGCAAAAGAAATTTCTCTCTATCAAATGAGCTAGAACCTGACCCACTTGGATCTTCCACTGTAATTGATTGTTTTTCTCGACTATAGGGTACTATTGCTAAGTCCTAGCTATGAAATGAATGTTGCAAAAATTACATTGGATAATCTTAAGGTGGGTGGCTTGAGCTATGCTAACCCCACTCTCTCGCCACCTCTCTTTTGTTTATAGCCCGCCATTTCTTTAATGTGGCCACCTTCTATTAGCTTTTATCATAATCACCCAAGAGTTCTATGTATTTAGTTATGAGGTTATATCTTTCTAGGGTGAGACCTTCAGCAGTGTATCAAGTAAACTTAGCCACATTTACAACCATGTCTATAGTTTCCAAAGTTGGAGTATCAAAAAATCTTTTTACAAGTAATTGTCCACTAAGATCTGATGTTTCTACCAAAATTAGTTTCTTAGTTCCTGAAGACAATGACCATATCACCAATGCCTCCCAATCTTCACTAAAAGCTGAACCTCTAAGTGCCATATCTGTTTCTTCATTTTGTACAAGAGGCCTTTCAGCCCTTCTCAATGAATCTAGCACAATAGCATAAAAAATACTCCATTTTGGTAACAGTAACACACCACTCTTCTTTACCAGTTCTCTTCCCTCTTGGGAATTAATCCTTTTAAACTCATTTCTCATTATGCTTCTTACATTTTCCTGGATAACATTTTCAAGCAATTCAGGATGCAAGATTCTTTCAATGGAAACCTTCTCTGCATACTTTGTGGTCTTGGATTTCCACCATAAATCTTGAAATGCTAAGGTTTCAATGAAAGAATCATCTTCCATGAACTCTTTACTGGCCTCTACCCTCAATTCATCTACAATATTCAATCCATAAATTTCAAGCTTCCCTAGCCTAAGGATACTCTATCCTGAACTTGAAGCAATTTCTCCTTCATGAGGAGGCATACCTATTTACATTTCCTTAGGGGTGATGAAGATATCATCCTCATCTATGTTTGTATAATCGACCACTCCTTTTTCTCCTATCCTTTTCTTCTTTTAAGGTGGTTGCTCAGGAGGACCAAAACTTTCAAGAGGTGAATCAAGATCAATTACAATCAAAGAGGCCTTTATAGGAGCAATTGGCACTATACTCTTAGAAGATTCTACCTTTGGCCCTTTAGATGTGATAGGGGTTTGCTGAGCTTCCTTCCTCACTTGCTACTTTCTTCCTCCTAGAATAAATTATCAACTATTTGGATGGTTGATATGAGGGTCTTTTTTCTAATGTCATTTCAACACTTTCTTTGACCATCCATTGCCTTTCCTTTGTTGTTCCCTCAAGACACCAACAACATCCTCAAAATTATCCATAACATAGATAGCTTTATTAAAATCATCATGTATATTTGGTAGGGGATCATACTGGGGAACATTCTTCATCTTAGCTTCTACCATTTTTCTATAAGCCAAGTATTTGGATTTCCTTTCATCTTGTTCCCCAGTGTTAAAGACATACCTAAGAACATCCTCAGGATAATGAAAAGAATGCATATAGTTACCCATTTTCTTAGCTATTTTGAGCTCACTAATGAATCCTTCAGGGTCATGATTCCTTAGGCTCTTGGTCATTAGTCTATAAGGAGCTAGAAAATTATCTAATTTCTTCCATGTCCCTTTTGTCATAATGTAATCTATAAATATAGTCCATTCTGGGAAGAATGACCCCTTCCTTGTCGATTCAGGTAAATGTGATTCCTATGAGGCTCCCAGTTGCCTCATAATATCAAGGAATCATATCCTAAAAGGAACATCTATAGGTAAGACATATGGACCCAAACCACTACCATATACTCTAAAAATTGTCTTATCAGGATACAGGATCAAGTCTCCCCAATTATAAATAAAATTCAGGTTAGGGCACATCTCCCTAGGTCTCAAGAATTCATGGATTTCTTTGGGGATTCTAAGTGTCTCATGTACTAAATCCCTCCTTATCCTAGATGCAAAAGCATTTTTGAACATCACAAAATTATACCTTTTGTCATCTTTATCCAAGATTCTAGTCCAACATTGGACAGGAAAGTCAACTCCATCCCTCTTCTTTCCAAGGTGATTTCCTTCTCAAAGGCTCATTGTCCTTCGTACAAGAACATATGCATTAACAATGAGTACCACCAAAATTTCACCCATTTTTTCCCCTTTTTGAATTTAACTAAGCCTTTATGAATATGTTCAGCCAAATGGGTTCCATAATCATAAACAATACTATACGATGGACATTGCAATTGTGTAGCCATATAACTATATGCCTTTTTCAATGTGTCAGGTGGATCAACACTAATAATTTGATATAGAGAGTACACAGTCTTTTTGAAATAGCTGGAAAAATAGTTCATTGGGAAAGGTTCGAGCTCTCTATCATCTATCCTATCTTTTCTCCTATGTTTCTCTTCACCAGTTACTATAGTATGTGTAGGAAACATCTTTGTTCTGATGAACACTTTATTATTGTTGTATTGTGTTCTAAAAGTATCCATGTTTAACGGGATCATGTCTTCCCTCCATGGATGAAAATCAAAGAATTGTTCAATTTCTTCCCTAGTTATTTCTACCATAACCACCCCATCAAATGCTCTAACTACCCTAGAAACTGGGTCATATTTTGATGTGATGTCTTTCAGGAGATCTAAATCCATGTACACATTGGGAACAACCAGTTTCCCCATATCCAACCTCCACAGGTTACTGAAAGGAGACCCAAGGTTCCTATTCCCAAACCAATGTTGAAAAATTTTCCATCATGTGTAAGGTACATCAATATCCTTGATGAAGCAAGCCTTGTCCATCAACCCTTCCATCACCATCATCCCACAAAACAAAACCCTTCCTTCTGGTTTCTTATTTGTAGATTGGGGTAACAGGTCGATAACATCCTGAGATAGGGCTCTAGGCTAGGTGGAAGAAGAAGAAGCACCTTGTGTTTTGGGAGCCATGGGTTTGTGCACACAAAAATTCTAACAGATGAATTTAATGACTCAAACTCCTAATTATAGTTTATAACTTGGGAAAATTGCTAATTTTGGACAATTGTATATTTATGGATTTCAAAGACAAAGATTAACCATAATTTTAAAGAAATGAAAGGAAAACAAATAAATGCATTCATTTTAAAAATGACCAAAAGAAAGCCCTAACTCAGAAAAATGAAAAAGGCATAAAATTGTGTTTATAGTACTTATTGCTTTCAACTGTGTCAAATCCTAATGCTAGTTGGGACAATCTCTGCAATTTTCTTATCAACTCTTCGTATTTCCTTAGACACATCTTTGAATCTCAAATAAGAAAGAATTAGCTGTACACAATTTTTGATAGGTCTACGGGCCACTTCCTCCATTAATTCTCACTCGTGCAAAGAAAAAGAATTGCAATGAGTGTACTTTGTAGTTTTGAATATGAGCCATTTATTTATAGTTGAGTTGGGCCTCTTGAATGACTCCGAGTGAGTCAAGATTGTTTGAATTTTCCTCAATGCTCAAACTTAGATGAATGGCCAATAGGAATTCGTTGAAAAGACCTTCCTCATGTACTTGTGGACTCCACTTGCCTAATATTGTAGAGTGTACATGGAAGCTTTTTGTGGGTCTTGTTGTTCTTAAAGAACTTGCATCTTATTTCCGTGAGCTAGTGGGGAACAATGGTGATCACTTTTCATCACTCGATTGGAACTATTGATCTCAAAGTTTTGGGAATTGAGATGGGACATAGCCAGTGGGCCCACTCACACGTGGTGACATTTCGCTAGCCTCGTAACATTTAAATTGCATTCATTTCAGATGGACGGGCAAGTGGGGAATGTTCTAGATGAAATCCCATGATCTAGTAACTACTCAACCTGCACATGAATCAAAGTTATTCATAAAAAAGGGGCCTTGACTAGGCTGATGAGAAAACACCCTCATGAGTTAATGACTTAGACTTAATTCATTCATAAATCAAAAATTAAAATGTAACCTGAGGATAGATTAAAATGATCGACAATATCGAAGCTTTGGGGCTGGTAATGGATGTATTTCGATGGATTAAAAGACAACTAAGAAGATTGGCAACCAACAAAACCTATCAATGCAAAATTAGAACATTCAAGGATGAAAATCAAACCAATCAAAGGAAAGATTAACTAAATAAAACCCTTGAACCCTATTGATGGGGACATTTGACATGTGAATAAGAAGCATAAAAGACTCAAAATTTTGAGCATTTTGAGGGCTCTATCACTATTGAAGGATAAAAGAAAACTAACACATCTCAATTTTTTTTGGTGGTGCACCCAAAAGTGCATATTCTATAGAGAGAACAACAGAAAGAAAATGATATGATTGCATGAGCAATTCAACAAAAGGTTAAACCCTATATCTTTCAATGTAGTGGAGAAATTAAAGAAGGCTATAGTTAGCTTATCCATTATGGATGCACTCCATCTTTTGGAACAAAATGATTTTTTGCAAGGTGCTCTGACTAATTTTCCATGTTTAGATGTTTCAAATGTTGAAAAAGGGAGAACAGTGCTAGATAATGGTCTAGAGATCAAAGAAAACTAGTAGAATCAAGAGTTTTAACCCCTACCTTTCTATCTAACTCTAATCATAGGAGAAAAATTGGTGCATAATTGTATGGTGAATTCAGGAGCTAGCAGCTCTATCATGCCTAAGAATGTAGTAAACTAGTTAGGTCTTGTGTATGAACTAGTGTCTAAAGGTGTTGTCCAATTAGACGAGTCTGTTGTCCGACCAACATGAATTATAAAAAATCTATCCCTTACACTACATGCTTTCCCTGACTCTTCTTTTCCCCAAGACATATATGTAATAGAATTTCCTTCACATTTTGCACTCTGTCTTTGAATGGTATTTACAACCAAGTTGGGGGGATTCTTCTCAACCGATTGGTCTTTCCTATTCTTTAGAACCTGATATGGAACAAAAGTAACTATCAGTTCTAAACCTTTATCAAGAGTCGATATTGAACCATATGTTCCTAGTCCAATAAATGCCTGGGTGTATTAAGGATCATGGTGTGCCGAAATTTGGCGGTACGGGGTGTGAACAGCTTCCACCAAGAAATGTCGCTTTCAAAAGGGTTTTAGGGGATTCTCCGGATTTCCAAAAATATAAATTAACCGATTTCATTTGAATTTAATAAATGGTATTATTCATTTTCTATTAGGGTGACTAAAGTCTATCGATAAGTGATTGAAAAACACATCTATAACTTTCAAGCGGTATCATATTTTTTGAATCAAAACATGCGTCACATTCATGCTTTACGGTATCGAAGTTAAAAAAGCAGAATTTCATGAATTTTTGACCAAGTTAAAGGTGAATTGAACAGGGCGAGGAAGTTTTTATATTTTGAAAGTTATGAAAGGTATAATTAATTATTTACTTGGAAAAAAATTACAAAAAAATATATGCATCGGGACCTTAAGGTCCTCTACTTATATATAAAATCTTACAAAAAATATTATCATTTATTATGGATGGGGTGGTCGGTGAGAGACACTTCTTATTTTTTCCCTGAAAATTTAGGAGTACTACTTGCATTGGAAATTTCAAAATTTTCACCAAATAGATTTTTATTTATTTATTTTTTAAATAAACCTAGTATTTAGAAACTACATTCAATTTTTTTCTACAAATTCTATTTCTTACATATTTTGAAATATAATATAGATAACTTATTCCCAAATATTTCACGATCGGAGTTTCTAACTTTCTTGATTTTGAATTTTTGCCATAAGGGCATTTTAGCGCCACTTGGATACACACATACCCTTGTACCTGCTGCACCTCAAATAAGGCTAGAAGAATAAAAAGTTATGACCCTGAGGCCAAAGATGTTCCAATGAAGAAACCTTGAAGGTGGTAGCAAGAGCACAACCTTGAATCCTTATTTATGGAGAGTTAGACATTTTAAATGAAATCAAAACAACGTGGGCTCTTGTGGTTTGAGAACCAAATTCTGCCTCTTAATAGTAAAGCAAGGTTCTTGAAGGATGAAGAAGTGACTAAAGAGTGGAAGGAGTTGCTCTTTAGTTGAAAAGTATCAGATCTAGAAGGAAGTCATGGTGAGGTAGAGGCATTAGTTCAAGAGTGGATGGAGATACCCTTTGAAAATGAGACTTCAAATAAGGAAGAATTTTCTTAGCAATATGAAGAGATAGACTCGGAGTGGATATCAATGCCACTAGAAAATCAGATCTAGAATCAAGAAGAGTTTCTCAAAAATAATGTTTTTAAAGACCCAAAAATATTTATTGGATGTCATCAAGAAGAAGATATTGTGCTTTTCCCTCCCTCTTTTAGGTTAAGTTTTGGGGAGGATTTTCTCATTGAGGATTTCATCCCACCTGAAGAGATGATTGCTGATTTACCATTTCCATTGGACCATCTAGGAAGGCTACCGGACTTTGAGGAAGAATTCCAAGGGATTTTTTGCATGATTGGATCAATTCCAACTAGTGAGAAAACCTTTCATGAAAAGTGCTTTGATGAAATTATATCTCAAAAGATCAAGTTTCAAATGAATGAGGGGTTAAGTGACAATATGATGTAAGAAATTTGTGAAATAGAACTAAGAGAGTTTGTTGTTGGGGATTTTTTCCTTAATTGGGATGAGCAAAAGAGAAAACTAGGAAAGCACTCAAAGTTTTATGATTTCTAGGATGGCCCCTATGTTATAATAGATTGCAAGGAGCAGAACTCATTCCAACTCTCAAGGTTGACTGGAGAAGTACTACCAATCACAGTTAATGGGATTCATTTGAAGTATTGCTTTTGAGTTATGAACATATTGTTTTGTACTATAGTATATTAGCAACAAATAAGTGATTTTGAAGCATGTTTCCCTTTAAGTTTTCTTTCAATAAGTGTAGTTGCACAGGTTTTTTTGGCCACTAGGGCTTGGTTGCTGCTGTTTGTTTTGTTTTGTTTTTCCTGCTACTATTTGGAAGTGTTTTCAAGTCTGATTCATGAGTTTTTCAAAGTTTTGGAGAGGGAAGAAATGAATCCATGACCAATGGAATTCCATAAGGCAACTGTCTTGATGCTTAGGAGGCAAGCATCTCACAGAGGTCACCAAAAGTGTTGTCAAATTTTCACTATAGCTCAATTTGATGGAGCTAGTTAATTCAAAGTTTTATTTTAAGGTGAAAATTCAAAATTAACCTTTGCAAATGTTTAACCATTGAAAGTGTTTAAGTTATTTTGAAGTTCTAAGATTCAATGTGTTTAAGTTGTTTGATTCAATTAAAACATTAAGAGTTTCATAAAAGAAAAGAGATGCTTTCATTCTATATTCAGTTGCAATGTTCAAACATTGTTTTGCATGAAAGGAAAAGATACATACTTGATCAAGTGATTTACAAATGCTAAATTTATATTCATTAGGTAATGAACAAAAAAATGTCCCAAAAAAGTCATGGGAGTAGTTGTGACAATGTCACAACAAAAGGATTCTACACTATTGAGGATGGGAAAGAAAGAAGACACATAAGAGTGAACATAATCATCATTTCCTGCAAGTCTTTGAAATGATTCTTGAATAGTGCACATCCTCATCCTTGAGCGCCAATTAAATCTACAAGAGATGATAAAGATGTTGTTAGAGCTCCAACTATGAAAATTCCTATATGAATTATCAACAATAATTGAGAATCTTGCGAATGATACATTGAAACATCTGAAGATCAAAAGATCTGAATCAAGATATTTGGAGGGAAAATTAGAAAATCAGATGTAGCAACCAAGCCTTCTAGTTTTGTAATTTTGGAAAAATGTAAGTTGTAAAACAATTAATCAAGAAATGTTTCTATAAATCACTTGATTAAGTTGTTATTTTGAAAATGTGGTTAAGATATGCCAAAACTTTATATTTTGAGTTCTTGGGCGAATTGAGAGAAAAGGTAGCAAACTGAAGTTTCTATTTTCAGTTCCAGCTATTTTCACTTGTTTTGGAGAGGATTTTTGGATAGAAACTTTCCATCTTCATGGGGCAGTTTGGAGTAGTTTTGGATCATAATTTTCTAAGATTTTGATTGAGCTCGAAAATTGCAGATTGGCTTGCTTTTTGGGGAGGCAATGAGCTAGATTTTTCTATTTTTGCACTTGATGGTCACTTTTGGCTATATATTGGAGAAAAATTGATTTTCTTAGGGTTCAAAATTTTTAGTTTTTGGCTCTCATATGCATTACAGAGAGTCTTGTAAACTTTTGAATTTGATTTTGATATCTTGTTTCCTTTAGTTTCAATATAAGCAACAATAATTTGGATGACTGTTTGTGATTCAAGTTTGAGCATCCTTCTTTATTCTTATTATTGTGGGTTATAGACAGGAATTGTAGATAGTTTAGGTTTCCCATTGTATTCAAGTGTTCTCGAATCTTTGTGCAAAACATTGTTGAGCTAGCTGATCTAAGGTGCATTGTTGGAATTATTGCTTAAAAAGGGGGTTTTTGTGAATCAAATCATGTCAAAGTCACTAAGTATTATTTGATCATCATTTATCTATAGGTTGCATTTTCAGATTTTTCTCTCTTCCGTTTCCCCATAAAATCCATAGTTTAGGTGATCATCTAAAGGGAACCAACCTTGGTCTGGAGATTCGCTCTACTACACAAAATCACCCACAAGTCTAGAGCATTTCCATGTTGAGGCAGGATAAGAAAGCCCAAATTATTTGAGGGTGCAATCCTGATCTCCAACAAGAACAAAAAAAAAGATGTTATTTTAACTGCTTTTCTATTATTTCAATATAGAAAGACAATAGTGAAGTTCATGCATATGTAATATTTGAGTTATGGTGTGTGGATTTATTTTTCTTTTGCTGAGAAGTTTTCCAGTGGATTATCTATTATTGAATGATATATTTTTGTTCTAATTCATTGTTGTGGAATGTTTATTTGTGAATAAATATTTTGTGGTGATGAATGCGTAAGGATTTCTCAATACAATTTAGGTGATTTGGTAGTTTAAGCTTTTATTGTCTAAGTTGTGTGGATGCTTTTATAAGTTATTTATGTTTAACTATTAGCTTCTATTCAAGGAATGGATTAATATTCCTTTCAGTTATTTATCAAAGATTGTGTGAATGGTAATACAATAGGAATTTTTAAGTAGTTTGATAAGTGTTGTTCTTTAAAAATGATGCAGAATCACATATCAAATTCAATACCGTGGAATACAATATAAAATATAAAATATCACAATTTCATAGAATACAATATAAAATATCATCAACTATAGTTTGGAATATGATTCATGAAGTGAAATGATTCACAATTTCATTGAATACAATATAAAATATCGTCAACTATAGTTTGGAACAATGGAAACTGATTCATGAAGTGCAGTATAAATACCTAAAAGATGCTAATTCTCTTCCATTTCCCAAATAGAGTTAGGGTCCTCAAACTGACGTTCATCTTGATATAAAGTAAAAGATTCATCTTGATTATGAGTCTTCTCTTCATTTTCTTCGGCCTATGTCTCAAATTCAACATTCATTGTGTGATTTGTGTCAATTTCTTCTATCCTAGTCCCACCACCATTGCTAATGCCAATAGTACTAGCATTTGGAATTGGAGTGTTGCACAAAATAGTCCCTATTATTTCACATGTGGACCTCCAGATTGTGAGTGCCCTTTCAAAAGGCATTCTTTTGACATTATACGTAGTTCCTTTCATCCTCAAGAAATTTTCCAAATTCTTGTCTAGTTTGTTTCTTAACTTTGATTTCAAAAATTCTAGTGTAATATAAACTCTCTCATCCTCCATCGACCCCAATATCATTGCTTGACATAAATCAACAAGTTTGAAATATTATGATATCGAATCACGCAATATTTCACTCTGACCTAAGTTTGTCAAAATATTTTTTATTGATCCCATTTCAAAGGCCTTTAGTGCAGGAGCACCCAAGGCTTTCAAAGAGTTGTTCAAGAACCAGGAGAGTGCAGGGGTCAGGAGGGCTTTCCAAACAAATCAAAGCATTAATTATGATGTATTGAAGCCTATAATGGCATTTGAGATAAATAAGTGTAATGAGGGTGTTAAAAGTTTCAAGGTTCCTGATAAGGAATTTGGATTAAAAATGCAATGTAAGGGAAAATTAGGTTCTAGGGGTTTTGATTAATGATATTATGCTTAAATAGGTCAAATAAACTTGGATAGTGAATATCCAATGGTTTTTAGGTGATAGATTTTAATAAATCTCTAGTTTGTAATTTCAAAATTTTGAATTTTAGTTTAGGTGGGAAAAGGGGTTTTGAGAGTTTTAGAGTAAATTAAGCAATGTAATTAATCCAAATCAGTTGGATCAGTTGGGGAATGAGTTTATAACCCTAAAATCATCATTTGTACGGAGTTTAGGTGGTTGGTGAAGGCATTGTACGGACTGTTCTCAGAAAATACAAAAAAAATTCTGTTTTCTTGCAATTTTCTGTGTTTTTTTGATGAACCATTGAATCTTATTGAAGTTTTCTGCATTTGGATGCTTTGGTAATTTGTATTTAGATGTTTTAACACCAATCACACGCTCTGATAAAGGAAATAGATCAATTCTTGCACGTTTTTGCTGACTGTCCATAGGAAAAGTGCAGATTTTGCCCTGTTTTGAGAGTTTTTATGAAAGAATGATCCATTTCATAGAGTATAATGACTGAAAATCTATGAAATGGATCCAATATAACATTTATCATACAGATTTAACCAACTAATGTGCAGGAAGGAAGAATATCAGGGTGTACACCAAGTTGTCAAAGAGAAAAGTGCTTGAAGATGGAGGCTAGGGTGTAGCAGCAGAAGATCTGCCTTAATGAGGGGAATTTTTTTGAGTTTGGATCAACTAAATATGTTGTCCTAATGGTGTAGAGTCAATGAGAAAGTTCTGGAAGTGATTGGAGGGTTAGTTTTCAAGAAGCCCTAGTTTTTGAGGCAAGCTGAGGAGGGGTTTGTGTTGGAGCGTGATAGAGGTGTCATAGAGGGATAAAAACTTGTATTCCTTTGTTTTGGGTCATTTTAGGAGACTGCTGAAAGTTTCATGGTCAGGGGACAAATTTAAAGAGGGGTTTCTTTGTAAAAGTGGGCTAATTAGGCCTAGTTTTTGAGGAGACAGCAGATTTTGGAAGGGTTTGTCTAAAACAAGTGATACCAAGGTTTGGATATGTTGTTTGTAATCACAAACCACACTTGAAACAGTCATTAGATTTGGGGTTCCTTTGGAAAGTTTGAGTGCAAAGTCAAAAAATCACCGCAGGAGGCCTAGTTGGGCTAGTAGCCTAGTTAAGGTGAAAAATTGGTTTTGTGTCTAAGTCAGAGGGTTGGGCTTTGAAATCATTTAAAAAAAGTTTTTTTGGGTCTCTTAAGAGTGTTCCTAGGGTTTGGGTCCATAAAGAAGGCAAATAAATCATGAATGCAAAGTTGAGGCCTTATATCCATGTTGGTGCCTAGTTGAAAGGTTGAGAGTGAATCATTGTTAGTCTTGTAACTTGGTGTTTCTTTCAAAGTCCCTGACCCTCCAGATCAGCCTTCCATGACCATGGATTTGTACTGGTCCTTCATAGCTATTATAAAACTCCTACATTGTTGTCTAAGCTTATCTTCATTTAAAATTCCTTCTATTGTCTACTCATTGTATGTTACACTTTTCAAAAATTGTTTGATCAATATTTTTACTTTATCATGAAAATATTTTGGGTTATCTTATTTTACCTAAAATTGAGGATACAAAATACCCATGGCTTCAAGTATTTCATGTTGAGGGAATCTTTCATGAATCTCTGAGGAAAGAGATTTTGCAATTTCCTTCAACTTATCACTTACATATTTAACAATGTTTTTAAAATCTTCCTCCTTAACAGCTACTTCTCTGCTAGAGTGCCTATTTGTGTTACAATGGTACATTTGTATCTCATATCCACATGCATAGATACATAAGCTCTCACTTGCATTAAACTGTAAATAATTATCAAGATTATTCAAATCAATAATTTTCTGCCACATGAAATTATTTGGGCCTTCTTGTGTTAGATCTAGATATAGATGATCGAGGGCCAAGCATGTATGTTTATGCAGATTGACATATTCATAAATATACATAGTTCTATCTTGGGATTTCTTCACAAGATTTTTCATCATATCCAACATGGGTAGAAGACAAGCTAAATTCAAGAGTGTCTCTATATCACTTAACCTATGTAAGAGGTTAGAAGATTTGTCTACTATGCTGCAATGCTCATCCATCACTCCAATCAAGGATTGATATTCTGAAAGAACTCATTGCACTGGTCCATGTAGGGAGATCCATATGGTATCAAGATCGTTGATAAGCTTGTTTCCTAGTGTTATTGCCTTAGAATTTTTTTGAAATTATACATAACATTTGGGACTTCAACAAAAGTATGCATGGATCTCATAGACTAGATTTTCAACTTTTGATACTGTAGGAAACTTGCTTACAATTTTGAATGCTAAATTCATTATTTGGGACATGAAGTGAATACCAAGCATGTATGGTGCACAAGTAGTTTGTAACTTTTTCCAAACAACACTCCTTTGACCTTGCATCATTGTAGCTCCATCAACTCCTACACACACCAACTTTTTGGGAATTTTCAACTCATCCATACATGTAATTGCATTCAAATATTTCTTGACTAGTTCAAATAGATTTTGTGATGTTGAACTATCCTTCATTTTATGAACATAGAGAAGATGAGCTTGGTGAAAATGTCATTCTATAGTATACAAATGCATACAGACCCAAGAAGTATTGTCTATCATAGTAGCTTCATCTAAAGATAATGCAATGAAATTTGAATATTTTTATTTTCTCCTTTAAATCTTCATTTTCTAATATATTAAGATAGTTTTTGCATTCCCATCCAAAATTTACTAACCACTGTGAGAAAGGAAAGTGAGGAACACCCAAATAAGATAAGAAACTAGAATATTCTGGGTAGTCTGTCATAGGATTCCCTCTGGACAAAATATGAAAAACAACAATCATCTAAATAATTTTTGATAGATTTGTTGCTTCCATTGCTTTTCCAAATTGAGCCTCAAGTGTACCTTGACATGCAAAAATCTTTGACATTATTTGGTCATGCACTTAATATTCTACAACATACCTAACATGAAGAAATTCTTCCTTTGATTTCCATCATACGACTGATTGTTCCTTTCTGTCTATGATTTTATTTTCATAAACTTTACTGATATGATTTTCTATAGTGTCAAGCTTTAGCTACAATGTCTTGTGTCTTCAACATTTCCAACTAAAAATCATACATTTGGCCCCTATTGCACTTTCAATATCCTTTTCTTTCCCCACTAGTACATTGAATGGGTACATTGACAATCAACCAAGTTGAAAATTGGTTGTCATTTTCCACTTATGCCCCATTTTTATTAGATTTTTCTTTTCTTGCTACCAACATCATCCTCATCCAAGTCAATTATCTCATTCTCGCTAGCTAAGGTATCCCTTGGAACATCTTTAGTGGTATTTCCATCCTCATTTGATACATTTTGATTTAACTCAATGAAAATCTCACCTTGACCTTCTGGTGGTGGTGAGGTATTGTGAATGCCTTCTTCATTAATATTTGGCGGAAGAGTTGATGATGTAGCTCCATCTTGATCTGATGGATCGAAATATTTTCCAATTATAAAGTAAGACTGTATGGTACCTCTACATTTTAGGTGTTTTGATGGCCTCATAGTCTCTTTTCTACCCTGAGGAGTCTTACTCTTGCTTCTCAACATATTGACTCTCACTTCAAATAAAATCTAGAAAAAAATGTCTTGTTTAAGAAGGACAAATAATATAGATCAAATTCCTTACTCAATATCATCTTTAAGAATAAATAAAGAATGGAAAAGAGATAAGTAAATCTTATTATTATAACTAATAACACTATGAAGAAATGATCACTCACCTTTAATTCTATGTTTTTCAGCTTTCACTAACTTCTGAATCAAGAAGTAGAACCTCAAAACAAAAAAAAATGTGTAAGAATAAATGACAGTTTCGATTGTATTTATATCAATCCATATTTGGAAAATTCTATAGAATTTTTAAATGGTATATTAAAAATTTGGTGAATCTCGAGTGCTTATACAATGATACGTTGTAATTTTCAAGGAAAAATGTGTCCTCAAATGTAATTATTTTTTAATGTTATTGGAAAAATAGGTCCTCATAAGCAAAAATTTATAAATTTTAATTGGTGAAATGGGTCTTCACAAGAAACTATTTGTAAATTTTAATTAGTGAAATGGGTCCTGATACAATGTTGTTTTAATAGTGTTGGAGAATATGTAGGTGTTTTATTACACGCTTCTAGGATTCTAGGTGAAAATATTAGTCGGTCCGTTTGAAACACATAGTTTTTTTATGGCGAATTTGTTTCTTAAATATGCCTCATAAAATAAATCATTGGCTAATGGAAATAAATTGGATCGATAATTAAAAAAATCTAGGTGATTTGGACACCCTGTTGGGTGTGATTAATTCACCAATTTCTACTTTTCATATTTCTATAATTCTCTAATTGGCGGAGATTCGCCACTAAAGTTTTCCCTAATGCAATTGTCATATTTTCAATTTCTTCATTTGAAGGTATTCTTAGAGAAATATTTTGTGACTCAAGATTGTAAACATTGCAATCATTATCTCTCTCTTCATCTAAAAACACTTTTTGATGGTAAACACTCACTTCTTGCCTTTGCACATCTACATCACTTTTGTCAGGCTCATCGTTAGAAGAGTATTCATCATAGGAAAGATATGATTTAGTCATAAACAAATTCACTATTTCATCATGATCATGAGGAAAATCATAACCTCCTTGATTATCCTGACTCTTCTATATATCTTGCAACAACACATTGATGTGAAGAATGAGGCAATTGACATACTCCACACCATGGAAAATATTTAGTAACATTTTTGGAATTCTTTTGCAATGGGTCAGGTGTACCTTGAACATTTTTCTGATTATTCTGAACTAGCTTTCCATTGTTCCAGTTAGCATGATAAGGTAATCATTTAATCTTGGTGGCCTTTCATTCCTTTGGAACTGAGGTTTTTCATTTTTTTATTTTTTCAACAAACTAACAATGAGTGATATCAAGTTTCCACAATCCATAATGCTATTACTAAGTGATTTCTAGATTCAATTATGTGTGATTTTTTTTGCATCAACATTTCGGATCACACTCTGTGATCTATCATCAAGATGAGAGTTGAGAGAAACAAGAGAAAAAAATAATTCTCTCAGCTCTTAGCTCTCATCATTTTTTTCTCTTGTTTCTCCCAGCTCTCATCCTGATGATGGATCACAAAGTGTGATCCAAAATTTTGAAGTAAAAATATTCGCACACAATCAAATCTAGAAATCACTTAGCAGTGAAAAACTAACAATCTGATCCAAATTCTCACCAGGAGCTGTAGCTTTTCCAACTCTTTCATTCTAAGCTCTTGAATTATTTAAGGCTTTAGGGTCATCTCTTCTCCCCACTTTACTTGATGCTCTTCAGTTGTTCTCTATGTGAACTGCCATTTTATAAGCATCGCTTAAATTTTGTAGGTTCTTATCTCTGAGCAAGTAACACATCTTTGAATCAAATGCATTGCAATATACCACTAATAATGAACTTGCATTTGGCCTCAAATAGGTTGGAACTATATTGATGGCTTTCTAAAATATTGAATTAAATTCAATTACCATTTCATTTTGTCACTTAGTGGTATTATTGAAATTATTTAACATAAACCTAGGATCAGTCTTATCTTCATATTTCTCTCTAAATACTCAGTAGAAATCATCTTTTTAATCAATGCTTGAATCAAGAAAGCTCCTATACCAATCTCTAACATCTTTTTTCAATGATCGCATGAAATAATTCATTGCAACATCATCATCCCAAAGCTCAAAATATTCAACAAAGCTTTGAAAAGATTTAAGGTGATCTTCACCACTAAAAGCATTATTACCAATGAACTTTGGTACATGTTTTCTTGGATTATTAGGAACAAGATTTGGGTACCCTGGAATTGTATCAAAGCATGGTTTCCTATACCTATTAGTATGCAATTGTCTTCTTTCAAAGGGTCCCTCTTGTTCATTCTAGTTGTCATGATTCCTTCTCCTATCATAATTTCCTTTAGGTCTTCCAGTGTCAAATACTCTCAATTCATAATCATCTTGATTATGTTGTTGAGTACTCCTAGCCTTATTTTCTGGTTGTGAATACAAATTGGAATGTTATGTATTGAAAACATGGTTATCATTTGAATGGGTATTTGAAGATGATGCATAGGGCTGAGAATTTTGGGTTTTAGGAACAACAACCTTTATGGAAGATTCTAAGAAACCTAGTTTCTTCTTTATTTCTATATTCACAGCTAGTAGTTTCATCTCTTTCACTTTCCTTTACAATTCCTCATTTTACTTTATTAACTTATCAACCAATGAAATAAAATTATTTTGTGTTGTTTCCTTCTAAGAAGAACCTCCCTCATTTATCTTTATACCCCTGAGTGGTTTCTTTCCATTAACATCATTATGGGAAACAACATTTGTACTACTAGGGATAGGATCAACTGCAAGAGAAGCTTTCATAGTAAGATTTATCCATGAATTTATACAAGCATGTTCGAATGAGGTAGTTATAGGCTCCCTATATACATTCTCTTTCACTATAGGACCGATTATTTGGGTAGATTGAGCAGTTAATTTTTCTAGTTCTCTCATTTTCTCAACCTTTCTTCTTAGCATGTCTCTCTCAACCATAGCTTCCCTTATTTTTTCTTATTTCTCCTTATCCCTTCTTCTCCTAGACTCATCTATTTCTAATGCTTCTCTTCTAAGTTATTGCATATCATTGAAGATTTCTTCCTCTTCTAGTAAGTTGGTATTAGCATTAGATGTCACTACAATTTCAACATGGCTAGGAGTATTTTCATGGGAATACTCATGAAAAATAGTTAAAAAATTATGAGGAAGAGGAGTATTTGTGTTAGAAACTGAGGATAAACACCCTGCAGCCCTAGCACAACTAGCATTTTCATTATCTTGTTGTATTATTTCTCTCTCCCTTCTTTTTTTAGTTGTTAAATCTTGATTTGAGCATTGTTCACTCACAACATTTTTCATTATAACTTATCCCCTTTCAGGAGTAGCATTATAACTTAAATATAACAAGTTCCTTTCACGTTTAGAACTAAAATTATAATGAACTTCATGTTTAGGAGTTGGGTGAGGAGTAGACTTACTTGTTCTTGTATCCTTTTCTTTCTGCTTTCCATGAGTGTTCTCTTGTAATTCTCACTCCAATCTTTTCTCTGGATGTTTCTTTATATTGCCACAGATTCCTCACATTTGTGCTTGAATATTCTTTAATTTTTTCAACCTTTTCAACTTTCTTCTATTCTTCCTCTTCGTTAATATCTTCAAGTATTGGAATGCATTGGTGTAGATATTTTAGAGTTTCAACTCAAATTGATTGGGATAAATTTGTAGCAATTGTATTGCAATTTTATACAAACTTTACAAGATCCTTACATACTTATATAAGCTTTGACAAATATGAAGCAATTTAGGTTGAACTTTGAGCAAGGAACTCTAAACACATAAATGAAAGGAACTCTAGAAAAAAATCGAGCAATGGTTAATAGGAACTTCAAATAGATGGACTCTAAAGTTATAAATCCCTATAGATCATAGTGATCTTAGACAAGGCACTCTAGAGAAAAAATATTTTAGCAAACTTGATTCCCCTATAGAGTCACCAATCTATTGGTTGTTTTTAAAGAACCAAGTAGATCTCACCAAGCATCTATGAATTTTCCAAATTCAATTCTTGAATACTTAGGAGATGATTGGACAACGGAAAAGAGGAAGCTATAATGCTCCCCTCCTACACTTTGTCTCTCCAAAACCTGAGAGGGTGATCCCACAATGTGTATATTACAATCTTGCTACACAATTATACCAAAAATTGCATAATAAGGAGGCACATTCTCATTTAAATGCTAAATAGATGAAACCTTTAAAGAAATTTGTCATTCCTTTGAAATTTCAAACACCTAAAGTTGAGAATTCACATAACACCAACCTCAAAAAAGGTAGATCGATTAAAAGTTTGTTTATGAATGTTGTTCTCGGATTAAAAACCAGAACCATAAGAAATGCACTTAACACCTTTAGATTAGTGCCTTATCTTAGGGAAAGGATTCAAAACATGATAAATTGAACTATAAGGTGATTTTAATTCCAAATAGCCATGATCTTTGTGAAATTACATTAGAATTCACATATCAATACTCAGACTCTATGAATACTTATTAGATCCACTAAAAAATTATATGAATTCATGCTTTAATCAAGGTATTTTAACTAATTCATTAAACCGGAGTCAAAATTAAAGCATACATCGATGTAAAATATCAATGAAAATTAGTGAAAGGACCATTGATCAAATTTTCATTAATAACCTATATAGAATGTTACAACTCGAGAGATAATAGACTCAAAATATTTGCATTGTCATTTAGACATGCTTGGAAACCATACAATTTACAAAATCTACTTGCTCGACTCAAAACCTAAGGTACATACTCAAAATATATTTTCTATATGTTCTGTATTTGCATATTTCACCTCTAGAATTCAAAAAAAAATCCACACAAATGGCCTTGAATTCCCTTTTATAAGAACAAGGGAGAAAAAAAAGCTTCAGGCCAAAATATGCACATGCCTTATTTTCATTTGACAACATAAACCATTTGCTCCATGAGGAATGGTTACAACATACTGAAAGAATATTATATACTGAGATAAAGGTTTCCTTTCAATTAGTGGAGACTCTTTCACCTTCCAAAAGGTAGGTTTTTGAGGAGAGTGGTCATCAAAACATTGCAACATCTTTATTATTTTTAGCAAAATGAAAAAAAAGCGTCCAAAAGGAGAGAAAAGGTAGATCAAAATCCATATCAACATCCAAGTCATCAATAGTTAACACTTACATGTTATATTTTGAATTTGGAGAAACATATCTTTTATGCATTGCAATCTCTAAGGACAAACCTGCACTAACTCGGCCATGTATATGTTTTCTCCATCCTTGTACTTACAATTCCAACTCATTAATGAAAACATTCTTCCATAATTCATATTTTGTGTCAGAAGGCCAATTAAATCCAATAATTTCATCCATATTCTTTTTGTAAGTAGCATATTTTACCATCACTAAATTGTCTTCTTTATCAAAATATTCTAGGAAGCTAATGATGAAAAATAGCTTCTCAAGAGTATTCTTCAACATATCAATATAAACACTCTCACATATGAGAGATGCTTGAGAAACAATAGTTGTATCTACCTATTCTTTCCATGTCTATAGAGGTTTTACCTCATCATATGTGTGTTGAATATCAGGTAACAATACCAAATTTGTATGTGGGGCCAATCTTTGGATATTTATCCTTTTGATGTACTCACCAAAATAAAATGAGCTTCAAGTTATCAAATCTAGGGATCCATCTGTCTATTATTGGAGTAGCCAATCCTTGTCCCTTTGAGACAATTTTATTGCTTGCAACATCAAACAATAATTTGAATGAATACTATTTAATTTTCTCTGAATCTTCTCATTCATATGCTCTAGAACTATATAAACAATCTTGGAATTTTTCTAATACATAGTATCATGCAACTGTGCAAACAATTTCTTATACAATTCAGTTTGCAAAAATAATTTCTCCTCGGTGGGATTATTTGATGGATTTGCACCTAATGTGCTTGGATCCTCTATTGTAATTGGTTCTTGGCCTAAATTTTAAGGTATTATTGCCAATCATTTTTCTAGAAGAGGAGGAGATTGAGGATGTGCTATTGGAGAAGTGGGTGCAACATGAATTGAGCTATATGGGCCTTGAGTCTTTAATTTTTCCATCTGTTGCTTCTCCAATGCTAGATTTGTTTCCAAGTCAACTACCCTTTGCTTACTCTTATTATATCCATCAACAAGCTCATTATATTTAAGGGTATGTGTAGGATCATGGTGCGCCAAAAAGTGGCAATATTTGTAGGGTATGTGGCTAACAATTTTTTTTTCACCCAAAATTAATGAAACAAAAGGGTTTATAGAGGAGATTATCAGCTTTCCAAAAATATAAATTATTATTTAATTTTAATTTAATAAATAATTATTATTTTTCTATTAGAATTACGTACTAAAGTCCCGATCGAGGCTTCCATTGAAAACATCTATAACTTTCAACCAGACTATATTTTTGAATCCAAAACATGCGCTACATTCTATGCTTCATATACTATAGGATTAAAATTAAAAATTAAATTTCATGAAGCCTTTGACCAAGTTATGTATGTATACAAACGAGTTTTTATATTTTCAAAGTTGTAATAAAAAATTCATAATTAATTATTTACTTGGAAAACCACAAAAAATATGCATCATGATCCGGACATGAGTCTCACTTATATATAAAATCTTACAAAAAAAAATATTATTAATTTATTATATAGGGTGGCTCTAAAGACACCTACTTTATTTTTCCTGAAATTTAAGTACTAATGTGATTGAAATTTCAAATTTTCACCAAATAGATTTTATTTATTTTAAATAAACCCAAGATTTTAGAAATCGATTCACTTTCACAAATTTATTCATATATTTTTGAAATAATATAGATAATTTATTCAAATATTTACGCTGTTGCCTAACATCGATTTTCTAAATTTTTGCCACTTATGTCTGCTTTTTTGCATTTATGATCTTGCACATACTCCTTACCCCTGTATAAGTCTCTATCAGTAGTAAGAATCTCCATTGTTTCCTTAGTGAATTTAGCAATGTTTATTGTCATGTCAGCTAATTCCAATGTTGGAGTGTCAAAAACTCTCCTTATTATCAATTTCCCACTGAAGTTAGCTGGTTCTGCAACTCTTGGCTTCCTAGAACCCAAAGACAATGACTAAAAAACCAAGGTGTCCCATTCCTCACTAAATGCAATCCCTTATAGTGCCAATTTGGCTTCTTCCTCAATTTGAAACAAGGTCCTTTAAAAACTTCTTATTGTATCTATCACAACTACATCAACAATATCCCATTTAGGTAGCAATAATATACCACTTTTCTACATAAGTGCTCTACTTTCTTCAGCTATGATACAATGGAATTCCTTCCTCATTTCCTTACATTTTCTTGAATATCGACTTGGGAATTTTTGGGTACATGCTCCTCTCTTTTTCCAAATTCTTTGCATATTCTGGAGCCTTAGCTCTCCACACAAAATATTTGAATTATTTTGTCTCAATAAAAGAGTAATCTTCCATAAATTCCTTGCAAGCTTCTTGCCTTAAGTCATCAACATTGTTCAAGCCACTTATATCAACCTTTCCAAATCTAAGGCTTGTTTCTCATAAGCTTGATACAACCCCCCTTGGGGGTGAAGGAATTCCCTATTTCATCTTTTTTGGTGTGACCAGGATGCCATCTTCATCTATTTTAGGGTAATCAACTACCCTGCCTACCTCAGTCCTTTTCCTTTTGGTTGGTGGCTACTCTAATGGAGAAGGAACTCTTGGAGGTGAATCAATGTCAATCAGAATAGGTGGAGCCTATCTAGAAGGTGATGGAATTGATCTCACAAGAGAAGCTTCCCTTGACCCCTCTGATGTGGTAGGGGTTGGAAGTGTTTTCATATTTTTTACCATCTCCTTCTTCCTTGAGTAGACTCTGACTTTTGGTTGTGGCTAATAAGAGGTTATTTGCTCCAATGCTTCTATTGGTTCTTCTTCCATAACCATTTCCTTCCCCTTATAATTTATTATGCATTCCTATTTTAAAATACCCACTACATTCTCAAAATTATCCAGCACATACATGACTTTGTTTAATTCACCCTTAATGTTGGGAAAAGGGTTATAGTTGGGGTCTAATTTTGCAACCTTTTCCACCATCTTGTTGAAATTGAGGTACATTGCTTTCTTTTCTTCCTATTTTTGAAAATAATTTTTTTTTTTTTTATTACATCTTTAGGATAGTAGAAATTGTGAACAAAAGAACCACTTCTATTCTTTTCCTTTAGAGTAGCAACAAAACCCTCTGGGTCATGATTGCTTGGGTAGATAGTTTTCAATCCATAAGGTGCTATAACCTGCCCCAATTCTTTCCATCCTCACTTTTCCATGACAAAATATGCAAACACTATCTACTCTGGAAAGAATGAGCCCTTCCTCAGTGTCTTGGTAAGGTGTACCATTTTTGCTACTCCCAATTACCTCATAATATCGAGGAATCCAATCCTCAATGGCACATCACTTGGAAATGCATGTGGATTCACATTTGTGCCATAAAATATGAAGATTGCTGTGTTGGGATAAGGATTTATATCCCCCCAAATTGTGGTTCAAATTCAGATCATACCAACTTTCCATGCGCCTTAGAAAATCATATATTTCCTTGGGGATCCTTGGTGGATCACAAATGAAGAACCTCCTCAGTTTTGAAGAAAAAACATTATGGAACACCACATAGTAAAATTTCAAATCATATTTATCAATAATTTGAGTCCAACATTGGGCAGTAGTTCAATATCACCTTCCTTCTTCTTCAATGTCATGTATTTACCAAAATTCTTCTCTCCCTTGTATAGTAACATATGCATCAAGAGAGAATACCGCCGAAATTTTACCCAATCCTTTTCTACCTTTAATGCAATCAAACCTTGATGAATGTTTTTTACCAAGTATGTGGCATAGTCATAAACTACATTATAAGTTGGGTGTTGCAATGGTGGAGGAGCACCTAAAAAATAGGATTGAAAAAATTCATCAAGTATAGGTTTGTCTTGGAATTATGAGGTAATTTGAGTCTTTCATGTTAATAAAGGTCTAATAAGACCACTTTCAATGTATTTGGGGTTGTTAGTATTAGTTTGATTCAAAAGTGAAAAATATGGAATTTGAAGGGGTTAAGTTAGTTTAGTGGTCATTTATAGGCATTCCATGAGTAGTTTTGGATTGAAAAATGTTTAAATGGCCTCTTGAAGGCTCAAGGAAGGTTGGTTGGAGCACTTTGAAGGAGAAGACTAATAAAAAGTTCTATTTTTCTAGTTATTTTCTAAGTTTTTCTTTATTTCTAGCCTTTGTACGGGTCCATGCAGAAGGGGTTGGCTTCTAAATGTTTTGAATTTGTAGTAACATGGTGTTGGATTCATTTTAAATCCATTCTTGTAGCTTTTCATTGAATAAAAGGTGTTTTAGGATTTGATTCTTCTTGACTAGTCAGAAAATAGGGAAACAAGGGTGCGTGGCCTAAAATGTTTTACAGTCCTTTCCACCTTTCTGTGTCTACTTTTCCTTAGTGGAAATGGTCTGGTAAATGTATAAATAAGTGTAGGACTCAGTAATAAATTCTGTAAAAGGGTTTTAAGTAGTTCTCCATGCTACCCTTTTGCAAACCATTAGTTTGTGCCTTTTGTGCAAGGCTAGAAAGTGAATTTACGTGAAGTTGAGTGGGAACGGGTTGTAACCTATTGGGATTTTTTTAATAAAGTGTAATTGAGGGTTTTTTGAAGGTTTGAGTTGTTAAAGGAGGTTAGTTGGGTGAGAGAGAGTGAAACCCTATTAGGAAGGGGTGGAAAAGGGTGAAAAATGAGTGAATTTTCAAAGGAAGTGTGTATAAAATGTGAGGGAAAAATCATGTGATGTTATTTTGAGAATGTATAGGAAAAAATAAGAGGTATTGAAGTTTTTTTAGGGTTGTGAGTGGTTAGGGCATAGGTAAATCAATAAGCCATAGTCAAAGTTGTAAAAAGTGAGGGTTTAAGAGAAATGGGTCTTGGTGAATCTGTAGGAACCTATTGGTTGGTGATTATTGAGTTTTGGATGTATATATAATACTTTTTTGAGGTTTGAGGATTTGGGGAAATTTTTTAAGGTGAAGTCCTTTGGAAAAGAGGGCTAATTGGAGCTCATTTTAGCCTAAAAGGTCAATTTGGGTATAGATGGTCTGAAGAAACCTATGGTAGATTTGTGATATGATTTGTAGTAGGATAATGGGTCCCTAGAAGTGTAAGTAATTTTTTATTTTTATTGTCTGGTTGTGAGGAAAGATGCAAAAACTGGTCCTGGAGTACTACTAGGCAAGTGGAAGCTTGAATGGTGAAAGTGCAAATAGAGATTCTTGAGTCTTTGTCAGTGAGTTAGCCTTGTTAGATTGAGAAATATAATCTTGTTAGATTAATCTTGGAACATTGGATTTTTTGAAACAATAATAGTGTGTTGGAGCCATTGGGACGTGGTTAGTTCAATGAAGAGTCATTTCTAATTTTTGAATGAACTTTTGAAGATTAAATTGTGAAAATGATACAAGTTTGTTGATGAAATCCCTGTCTCTACATCATGAAAATGTGCATCCATATACATGTAACCGCTTGACATAGTGGTTGGTGGATCATAACCAATGATTTGGCACAAGGAGTACAATGTTTTCTTGAAATAATTGGCAACATAATTTATGGGGAAAAGGTTCCATTTCATCTTTACCAATCCTTATTAGTTTTCTAGACTTCCCAACCCCGATACTTTTAGTATGCATGGGTAACATGGTTTTCCTAAAAAAGATGTTAGTATTCTTATATTCCTTCCTAAAAGCATCAAGATCAATGCGGATCATACACTTATTCCATTCATGGAAGTGGAAGATTTTTACAATCTGCTCTCTAGTTATCTTGAGCATTTCAACACCATCAAATTCCTTGACCACTCTGGAAACATGGTCATGAATTGCATCTATCTATTTCAATAGGTCTACATATATGTATACATTCAACACAACCAACTTTCCCATATCTAACCTCCAAGTGTTGCAAACAGGGAATCCATAGTTTCTATTCCCAAACCAGTTTTGTAACAGTTGGTATCTGGTGTATGGTAGTTCAACATCCTTGTTAAAATATTGCTTATCCAGTAACCCTGCTTTAATTGTAGGGGCATAAAATAAAGTTCTTCCCTTGAACTTTTTGCTGGTTGAGGGTTTCAATTGATCAATAATGTATAGGGAAATAGGTCTGGATGCAGTTTTAGAACTAAAAACTTGAGCCTTGGGTGTCATTGGTAACAAGGTGGGTTCAGAATAATCTATGGTTTTGACATAGAGATGTTCAAAACCTATCCTTCTTATTGAAAACCTAGGACACCAATCAAAGGTATAATTTCAATGGTTTGATAGAAATTTATAGCTTATATACAATTCCAAACCACTAAAAAGAAACTAAATAACCCATAAACCAATTCAACTCAAAGACACAGTGAATATTTACCCTAATTCAAGACAATTTGGATAAAGAACAGAGAATGGAATTCTTTTTACTTACAACTTTTTTTCACTTGAAGGAAACCCTAATTTTGACTGCATCAAACTCTGGAATGCTCTTCTTGATCTCCTGGATGCTTTAAACCCATTTGTAATCTTCAATTATGTGAAAAACCAATCTTTTATGTGCATTTAGGTTGATATTTGGTAGCTATGGATGTATTTTCCACCATTACTACTTGCTCGCATGAAAAAAAATGGATCTCATGTTCACATCCTTGATTTTGAATATCAACCATCATTCTCCTTGTGAGATGGCACTTTGGACAACTTAGATTGATTCAACAAGGTTTGAATTTTCATTTCCATCATTCACCTATCCTTTGACCAATA